>JAVTVY010036793.1:0-15625 GCA_036873755.1 Hanleya hanleyi | reverse complement strand
TGCCTGATTTGATTCTTGCATTGTAACAAATCTCTGATCTTGACCTTTCTCACTTCAAATTTGTGTTTCTTTTCCAGTTTCCTGTCTTATTTGGGACTAGAAACATTTATTTCTCAACTGCTCTGACAGAGCACCATTCCCTACGCTAATTTAAAAAAAAATCGCCTAATGCCGAGAAGGGTGGGGGGGGTACCCCGCTCTCTTGGACTCTCCCCCCCAACACCTCGTGCTGTACTGCTGGGCTGATCAGTGGCTAGGGTAATAGAAACTGAGGGCGATAATAGTTGCTACGCTAACGACTCACCAGCGGTGACATCTGGAAAAGTTAATAGTTCCCACTGTCAATTTAGAGACGCTATATAAATTCTCTCATGGTAGCACACAGGGCCCCCAAGTCATCTCTCGAGTACACACTTAAATTATATCAAACCCTATTTCGTAGGTCCTGTGACGTTAGTCACACTGCCATGTGTAATTACTGTTCGCCTTTTGTTTGTCATAGTCGATGAATGGCATAATTTTCAACGGCTTTTTACCTGTTCAGACAGACCGTTCGATGCTATACAATTATGTCCGTTCTCACTTCAATAATTTGACTGATACTGGCGTTAATTAATTAGTCGGTTATAACAACTCTAGTATAACAATTCAACAGTTTATTTTACATCGGAATTTGCTAATAAAATATTGTTCCATCGTCTGTCGCCTGATGTTGTCATCTGTTTTCATTTTGTAAAAGGGGAAAATAGTGAATTAGTGAAATAGTTTCAAATGACCAGCACAATCGGCTGTGTTGACAGACTTTTGTGTGTCTTAATGCAGGCGTATTAATTTGTTGACGATGGACCCTAACTCTATTTCTAAGCAAATTCCCCGTTTCACCGATACACGTTTTGTCACATCCATTGCAAGAGATGACATACAGCATTTTTTGCGAGCGGCAGTTCATGGCATTGTTAACTTTGAAATTAGTCCCAGTGTGACGAAATAAAAAACGACTGTCCTACTTGTATATTTGTGCAACATTTACACCTGTTACACAAAATGTAGCTTTTTCACCTCAGTGTGAAAAGTGTCCCGTAAAGGACATCTGACAAATGTGGAGAAAATGAGGGGCATCTTATCAATCTGTTCATTGAAATGAAGGATTCAGCACTGTTGTTCTTTGTTTTAAGGCTTTGTCGAAGACGGGATGGTGAAGGCGATATCTCCGCAGAAACCAGACCGGAGAATGCGAACCAATCCACCAGACCACAGGAACCAGACAATGTGGATGAGAGCATGTATTGTCGTAGGGTGCTTCAAAGAAGCGACTACGAAAATCATCCGGATCATACGATATATATGGCTATTATCGAAGCTCACCCTCCGAATGAAAATGAAACGGATCAAGACACGGTCGACCACACTCACTCCGATGATGAATCATATGTGGAACCTGTAGTCCCTGAGGCTGCAGCTTACATAGATTTGATAGAGTAAAGACATGCAGCATCGTTGTGGATTGGCCCACCATTCACCACTCACCATTACTCCGCATCTCATTTTCATGAAAAGAGGCTGGAGTCGTATGAATACCGGTACGTTACTTCTTAGCTGAACGTAGCTCATTGTCTCTACACATGCATAACGAAAGGTTGGCTGAGATGATTGATTTTTGGAGGACTATTTGGAATTTCTGCACGTCATCCACTTACCCAGTGATGAAAATATTCCAAATGGCTGAAATGAGTCCACTTGGTCAGTTTTTTTACCATTAATGCTTTAAGTATTAACGAAAAATGCCGAGTTTATAATTTTGATGATGAACCTTCATTCTGAGGGGGACATTCTATGAATAATGGATCACGACTGCCTGACAATAGTGATAACAGTACAGTCGAACAATAAAATAGTAAACATGTATGGTGAAGTATGACGATAATTGTCGTATTTCCGTTATTGGAGCATTCAATAATGTTGACTATTGTTACAGCTAGTGTTACAAAACATTGTTGAGAAATCGTTACATGTTAACGTTCACAGTTACAATCCACTTAAGGTATCAAAAATGGGTCATTCGTCGTCAGTAATCTTTCCTTGTGATAACAGAACCCTGTCACAAAAGGCATACAATGGAAAGATTTTACACGTTCCGATTTTTCGGATTTTCGATATATCAGTCCGAAGAGGCTGTGTCAATATTTGTGTCGAGTATTGTGCGTTGAGATACAAAACCATCACTTCCATTGGTTAATCTGCATTGGTTCATCTTCATCTAGAGTTTATTTAAATGTGTTTTAAAGTTCATTTGCGCATATAGCAGAAATTCCTAACCAGAGTTAGTAAGTCAATACCAATCGATCATACCATGCTCCCAGTTCTTTATATTAGCGAATTTTGTCATATTTTTTTATACTGGTATATTACAGACATTCTGTAAATACATGCTGCCGTGTGAAATTTTGTATTGCTTATTGTTTTTATGTATTTTTGCACACAAGAGCTTCTTACACGATATATGTTAGCTTGTTTAAATGTTGATATATTTTCGCATATTTCTTCATGCTTTCTGTTACATTTCTTTAGTTATATGAAGATGTTCAAGGTGTATAATACCTTCACCCTATATCAAATGAATCTGTGTTTACATGCCGCTTTGTGATATTACATCACGTTTTTCTCATGTTTCATGGTCTGCTTTGATTCATGTTATGTACTTTGTCAGTTTAATTGGACTGCATTCTTCCGGGTGAATGAATAGTTTCTAACAGTTTGACTACTTCTGCGTGTTGCTTTAAGGCAAAAATGCTTTAACTCACTAGTTATTTACGCTGAAAACATGCCTCACTTCAACACGTATTTTATTCGGTGTCCACACAGAATCACCAGTGAAGAATTTTGAATACTTCCTTATCTTGCCCTGTAGTCTCGCGCACGCACACGCCAAATTACTTTTCCATCTTCACAGCACAGGATAGAGAGGTTTTCATTTCTGGCTGCGTGAAATCGAAGTATTATGGCAGATGACGAAGTGTTGGATTACGTTACGACGGCTGATATTCTACAAGAAGTCCTTTGGGAAGTATTCTTTACAATTATCCACCGATATGGCCTAAAATATCGCCTATCGTCCAACACGATTCCCCCGCTGACAGCAACTCCCCTTCTGTCATGCATTCCTTTGCGAACGGAACGTCTATCCGCAATACAATATTCTGTGGACAAACTGATAGAGAAAACGGCATAGAGCTTCCGGTTTGCGAAAAACACCCGGGTTCTATTCGACGGTCTTCCTGGTCCCCAAGAAAGGCACATCCGAGATGCGCATGTTTAGCAATCTCTGGCGCTTCAACATGGACTACCTTACTCCACAGCCACACTTCCGCATGGAGTCCTTCCGGTCCAACCGGTCGGTACTCAAACAAGGAGAATGGCTTACCTCCTTGGATTTAAAGGATGCGTACCTGCATATCTCGATCCATCCAGTAGACAGGAAGTACTTATTATTCATGGTCGGCAAACGGCGCTTCCAAATTCAAGTACTTCCTGTCGACCCCTAAAACTTCCCCTTTGGTATTCACGCGAGTATTTACACCAGTGGCACTATTCCTGCGCAGTCTTGGTATAAAGTACCACGTTTACATCGACGAATCACTGCGAAAGAATGCCCGCAAAGAGCAGTTGATGCTGGAAACGCAGTTTGCCTTGAGGATACTGACAATTCTGGGTTATCTCTCACACGAAGAGAAGTCAGAACTGACTCCATCGCAAAGGCGCAAATTTCTGGGGGTGGGCTACGATACGTTACTAGCTCTCGCCAAATCCACAGAAGATAACGACAAAGATACCTCAGTTCCTCAGTCAACACAGGATGGTGGCTGATTCCAATCAATGCTATGCCGGGTTGTCACCCTACTTCCGTTTCATCCAGCACATCATCTGTACACGGACGCATCTATGATTGGAAAGCCCACCACGAGGCCAAGTCGACTTCCGGGTTATGGAGAATCGAGGAACGCTCTTACCATATAAACGTGCTGGAGTTTATAGCAGTGACACATGCTATCCGCACGTGGGTGAGCGTATTGACCGAAAAGAACCTGCTGGTAACAATGGACAACACATCAGTCGTCAGTCGTATCCTATATCAACAAGCAGGGAGGTGGGGGGGGGGGACGGAATCTCCGCAATTATAAAGCCAAGCGGAAATCTTGTTCGGTCTGTGCTCGGTGTGTAGCTCTCCAGATTTGTATCTAATATCGCTTATGCCGGTGCTAGGGGCCGTGTGGTCATGTCATCCAAGTTGCCACATGAACAGGTACAATAAAGGCGTACCTGAGATACAACACGTGTCACTAATCGTTAGATTCTTGGTGTGAGCGTTAGAATAGGTTAACCAGAAAACTATACTGTGAAGTCATGTGGCTCTGTCAGTATGTCGGCATCTCTTCCCACTTCAATTATATGCGTTGTAATTGGGACAATAACATATCAGTGTTGGCCAGACACATACCGGGAATCCTGAATGTCTTAGCAGAGTCGCTATCTCGACGGAATCAGATAATTCACAAAGAGTACAGATTGGCCTAGACAAACTAAAACAGGTAGCTCCTATCTGGGAGATTCCACGCATAGATCTGTTCCCCGCACGGCCCAACAACTTAATGCCCATGTTCATGTCTCCGATCTCGGATCTGTTGGCATACGCAGTGAACGCTCTATCACAGTACTGGTCAGGCATGATAGCATATGCATCCCCACCTCCAGCAATCCTTGCGAAGATACTCCGGAAGATCCAGGAACATGTGTATGTCGTACATCTAACTGGCCCGTGGTGGCCAGCGAGGCTGTAGTTCCAGGACTTACCAATCGGCCGGCCAAGATCCTCAAGACCTCATTTGATCAGCAGAGTGAATCTAAAATGACCTCAGTTCCAATAATTAACGAGCTGCCCATACGTGTGTTAAAGCCCTACTGTACATAACACCAATTTAGCGTGGATACCATTTGGTAAACAAACATCACAATGGAAAGACAGGAGCCACTTTTACCAATTTTGACCTTATTTGATCGCAAAAGTGACCCCGAAATGACCTTCATTACTCAAAATCCGGGTGGTATGCCCTCCCACCTTGAACCCTAACACACAAAGAACTAATTTAGCACGGGTACCCATGTGTAACAATCAATGTCATCAAAAGTTACATTTCGTGTCCTTGGCCGGCCAACTATACTGACTTTTCTGGTTAGATGTACCAAAACGACTTCCGCTCTGGCACAACCTAGAACGCCATCCCCGGTCGTCGACATTCCACAGCTAAGAATCAACTTGATACCATATCTCGAGAGTTCACAATTCCAGCCTAATCTGATTTCCGTTCACCCGGTCTTGAATCTGACATGTTAATGTGTCCGGTTCATGCATTTGCTGAATCGTACTGAAGATCGCATGACAGGTAGGAGGCGTCTGCTCTTTCGATCCTAAAGCTACACAAGTAATTAGCAAAAATACTATTTTAAGTTGGCTCAAATATACGATTCGACATGGGCACTCCACGGCTACGGATAGACAAGCCGCGCTTGTTAATATCTCTGGTGAAGAAGTTGGAACACTTGTGGCATCATGGCCTCTGTGGAATAGATTAGTGACAGATGTGATGAGGGCGTGGCTGGCATGTAACGACCTCTACTCCATCGAATCCCTAGTAACATCACAGTGGGTTTCCACGGGGCCGAGGCCAGCAAGATAAAGATCGGAAGAACAGATTTTATCCTGCTTTGTGGTGAGTGCATTTTCTTCTCGTTCCCTTTGAGAAAAAGGGGGCTTCACCTTAAAACAGAGTAGCGGTATAGCACAGGTATGACATATCAGTTACTAATGTCGTATGATTACTTAGATCTTCAGTGAGGCAGAAGATGTTTGATTTCTATTCTGACAAGTCACACATTTACGCCCCCTAGTGATTCACTTAAATAATCATTGGAGCGAAAGGCAGTTGAATCCGTGGATACCAGTCACGACACTTGCCTCAATGCATCCGATGGTGGCTGGATCCACTCAACGTGATGCCCGGTGCCACGTGGGTAGGAGACATGACCGAGAAGGGCCTCCTAGTTGTCATGGACAACACAAAACAGTAGTTGCCTACATAAATAAGCAGGGGAGGGGCAATATCTTCGCAATTAGTCCACCAAGCGGAAATTTTGGTCTGTGTTGGAACAACAACATAACTGTCTTGGCCGGACCCATCCCGGGATGTTTGAACGTTTTAGTGGATTCGCTATCGAGACGGAATCAGAAACTCACTAAGATAGGGAAACAAATTGCTCATGCCTGGGAGATGCCACACACAGTCTTATTTATTATTTATTACTAGTATTTTAGTCATAGTCAAAAGTACTTCAAAAGATCCATGAATACATATGTGTCGTATATCTTATCGTTCCGTGGCCGCCAGCACATATGATCTTTCCGGACCTATTGGATCTTCTAGTGGATGTAGCCAGACAACTTCCGATATGGCAGAACCTCTTGACTCCGCCCAAGTCGTCAATTTACGACCGCCAACCGGGACTATTCCACTACCACGTGAGCAGTTGCTCAAACGACACCTTGCTCAGATGGGATTTTTAGCAGAGGTTGGCCTCAGAATGGTATTATAAATCAGGCCATCTTCCTCCGCTGTATACTAATCAAAGTGGAAGGCTACAGAGCAGCTATCACACAGCCTATTCCGCTGGGTACTGGGATAAACTCCGCGACTGATCCAAAATTGACAGCACTTATATCCTCCAAGATCACGAGTCAGTCGGTTTCTCCCAAGTTGCCGAAGTGGGATTTAACACTTGTAATTCGACAAGTACAACTTCCGCTGTGGCACAACCTATTGTCTCACCCCAAGTTGTCGATCCCCACTGCCAACCGGTACTGTGTCACTACCATATCCAAGGCCACTATTCCCCAAGAAGCAGATTTTAGGCTGTATCTCTTTATGGATAGGGTCTTGGAACTGTCTACAGTGGGAGGCTACGGAGAAGCTAACGCTCAGCCTATGCTTTGGGTACTGGGATTAACCCCGCGGCTGATTCAAATTTGGCAGCGCTTATTAAATCCTTCAAAATTACGAATCAGTCCATGTCTCCCAAGTTACCGAAGTAGGACTTGGCCCTTGCAGTTTGACAATTAGGAGAGATGCCTTTCGAGCCTATCACACTATTGATCACGAGATGCTTTCTTACTAAACTCTGTTTTTGATGGCTCCTGCGTCGGCAGCTCGTTTGTCAGAGCTTCATTCTCTTGATTTCAAAACAATCGGGCATTCCATGAACTGGAAATACATGATATTATCATCAATTCCTGAGTTTGTGACGAGGAATAAAGCTATCTACGACAACATGTCTCGAGAGTTAACAGTTCCTGCCTTATCGGATTTCTTCTCATGCGGTCTTGAATTGGACTGGGTTATGTTTCCGGTGCGAGCTCTTCTGTGTTACATGAATCGTACTAAGGAGCTTAGGGGCGGCAGGAGGCGCCTGTTCATCGTCATCGATTCCAAAAGCAAACAAGAAATTAGCAAAAACTCAATTTCGAGTTGGCTCAAAAATACGGTTAGAATGGCGTACAACTTGCATGTAAAGGCAAGCATCGCTTGTTAACGTTTCAGGTCACAAAATTAGAATACTAGCAGCATCGTGGCCGCTGTGGACTAACAGATCAGTGACTGATGTAATGTCGGCATGTTATTGAAGGTCAAATACGACATTTGCCTCTTTCTACCTCCAGGACAAGACGCTGGCATGAAACTACCTCGACTCAATTGGACCGTTAGTGACAGCACAGTAAGTGTCGTCAGGTCAGCAAGATAGAACCTGGAAGACTGATTTTACCCTGCTTCCAATGATGAGTGATTTTTTCCCCCTGTCTATCCCTTTCTAGGACTGAAAGTCAGGAAACGGCAGTAGTATATATAGACATGATGTGAGCATCTAATGCCTGCTGATCTCATCGGTCCTCTGTGCGAAGATCTTTGATTCCTTTTTTGACCGTCTCCGCCGCGCACTTTGTCTCTTTCACTGTGTGTGATGCCCATCATCCATACTGTGGCATTTCATGCAAGAAGTGTTGAAGTTAGGTAACTTTTCAGTACAAATAACTTCCAGAAGTCAATTTCATGTAACTAAGCTGAAACTTACCACACTTCAACTGATGCTCCCCCCCCCCGCTCTCCTCCCCTCTGGATGACACCTTTCTCCTTTGGTCGAGTTCAGACGGAGAAGTTGGCGTGCGCGAGACTACCTAGCGAGATTTGGGAGTATTCAAAATTGTTCACTCAGTGTGGACACCGAATGCAAGAAGTGTTGAAGTGAGTAAGTTACATTAATAACATGACATTTAATTTTCAAGTTAAACTCTGGACAACTAAAGTGTTCGATGCAGTAGCAGTTACCAATAATTTACAAATACTATTTACATATCTAATTACCCTCAACAGATCACGTTGTTTTTAGCAAGATGCCAAGTGGCTATATGCATTACGTCACATGTCTGTTCTATTTAAAAAAGAGACACTGAATTTTGTATTTGGTCAGAAACTAAAAGCAAGGGTAAACAGTCAGGCAGAAGGCCAATGAATGGAATGCGTCGCGACCATATCGAAGCTGTGGAAATTAGCTGCATTATTTCTCGCACTCAAACTGCGTGGTTGTCTGTTTTAGTCTGATGAAGGTGTTACAAACAGACCGCGCTTTGAAGGAAATAAATCGACGGAGCTTTGAGGGTAAAAAGTGATCGCCGGCTTGTAATGGGGACGTTTCGAGACCCACGATCGATTCCGCTTCAATATCAAAGCCATGAAGGTCTGTCTGGTACAAGGCATGATTGCCGGTATTTCGAACCTCCGAGATCAATGAAATGTAACCAATTGGAACACGCACCCCAATAACACCTGATCCAGTATGGTATCTATGTGAATGTTCTACCCTAACATCGCTCGAATGATTTCTACAACTGTGAATTCTGGGAATTCACATTCAACTTGCCGAAAATCATCCAACAATATTTCAATTCAAATAAGAGTACGCCCATAAACTAACTTTCGAATCAGATCTAAAGTTTTCGGATGGACTCACTGCCTGTGTTCAACAATTAGACTTTTCGGCTCTATTTTGACATCGTCGTAAGAACCTTGAATAAAGAAGCGGACTGTCGCTAGCTTACCGCAAATCTTCTTCTACGGACACTTACAATAAATGACATACATTCCCTGCAGATGGTCAAGCTCATACCTTGGAAACCTCTTGTCTCCACTTCCTGAAACTTCTAAACCTGAAATAAACGTACACTTTTCAAAAGATGCACAAAGAATACAAAACCCCAGACCACAGGTACCTACAACAATGTACATAATGACACAGTTGTCGTAATTTGGACAAGAGTATCATTAGTAGTTGCTATCTGTCCTATTTGTTGCTGAAAATACTGTGAATAATGTATCTGTGACTGTGTTTTGCCTCATTACCTGTGTTCTATAGTCATGTTATAAACTATTGGTTGATTCTTTCTAGCGACTTCATTTTAATAGTATACAGTTTCAGAAAGAAAAGGCAAACTGCTGATATATTTTTGACGTACTAAGCAATATTACAAGTGTATATATATATATCTGTATCCTGGTCAGAAATAATCAAACAGTGCCGCTGTATATTTACTTATCCGCTTAATTACAATTTATCTGTATACAAATGCTGTTGTGTATTTTCTGTGTATGCTTTCCTTATTTTGATCAACCGTTGCGCGTGCGTTTTGAATTTGAAGAGGCTGATATACAGATGTGTTTTGCATAGTAAATTATAGTATAGTTTCTATCAGAGTTCAGGTATACCAAAGAATTGATTGACATTCTGAAAAGGAAAATTGTACACCTTAAGATAACTAGAGTTAACATCAGTCACAAAATGGCAGGTTACAAAGGAATGTACTGGTTCAGATAAGCAAGAATTTATTGAATTATGAGGTTTTATAATGTATCGATGTATCGCTTTATTTGTTGCTATTTTTTATTTCTTCAGTACAAAGTGGTTGAATTATCCAATACATTTATCAGAGCTTCCGGTAAAGGTGAGCGTCGTCCTCTTAGTGGGACAGAATATCAATGAACAACATATCACGATCATTTTATCGTTGGCCAACGTATCCCCGTAAAAAGTTCTCCAGGACAACATATGTTAGTACCAGCTGCCCCTGGAGAACTTTTTACGGGGATACGTTGGCCAACGATAGAAATGGTCGCGATCATAGCTAAGTGGTATTGACGGTTGTCCACAACATGGGAATGGTCATTTTCATTTTATTAAGCCAAATTCTACGTTCCAACTTCGAACTTGCCTTGATATATCCGACCTCCTTCATTGTTCAATGTTCATTGTTTTATAAATAGACACGACACGTCACTGACATCGAAACCATTTGAATTTCGAAATGTGTCATAGAAGAGGGAGAGCGTTATTGATTGGCTGACCTTTACATTGGGCCAACAGAACCACAATTTTCTGCGGAATAACGTTGCTACTTAAGGATGATGTCTCTCTGCACACAATCGCGGGTAATTTCTGATTGGTTCGTCTCCCGTTCGTAGATGAAATTTACACCTCGGATTTGGAACACTGAATAAATCATTGCAGATTCGAAGTGGGAACGTAGAAAATGGCTTGATAAAATGAAGATGGGAAATGGTTGTCCTGTATCAGATCACCGTATGGCTCAATAAAGCAATGATATTATGCCCAACCAATAAATACGTTGTTTCAATCCATGTCTTCGTGTTTTGTCACCTCCCGCTTATTGGGCTAAGGAGCTGAAAGAGCCCTATTGGGACCACCTGCTGGGCTAAGCTTGCTTATATTATGCTAGTGTCGGTCCAATTAGCTGAAAGGGACAATATATCGAATGTGAAACAATTGCTTTGATGACGTCATGTTGATGTCATACTTTAAACAAGCATTTTTGGGCCGAAATAGTATATAAAGCGTAATTTCATTATTATTTTTGCGCGCCCAGAATTATCTACCCCTGATTAGGTGGCGATGACGTTACATCCGGGTCAAAAGTAAAATGTCACTTCTGGGTCAAATGTCACTTCCTGGTCAATGGTCACTTTCGGTCAGCTATCTGCCCCTTAACTCGACCTCAGTTACTGTAATGTTTAAGGGGCCCAATGGCCAACCCATGCATAGACATTTGCTTTATGGAGTATGGCACCTTGTTTTCTCTATCTCACGCTGTAGAACACAATGAGAGGGGTCTCATGGCCATGGGTCTGATGACTCCTGCGCAGTATGCAGACAGGCCTGCGGTAGACATTTTGTGGTCGAGGTGGGCCAATATTGGTCCGATTGGATTGTCTGAGGTATCAAAGTGAAACACTGTGAAACATTGTTGGGGGAAAAGGCATCGGAATGGACGTTTCGGGGTCGAGGTTGGCCAATATTGGACGTACGGGGTCGGGTAGGGTGTCCACGTGGAGCGATCCTCCAGGCCAATCTAAACATGGGTGGGTGCTTGTAAAACTTTCCAGGGAAAAAAATCCGGAAACACGAAATATGGAAAATCCATATCAAGCAGGTCTAGAAGAGTTGGTATTGGTTCCCAGCGGATCGTGGTCTGCATGTTTTCCCCGGAAATAAAAAGCGGAACACGGACTTTACACCTGATGAGTCGTAGAAATAGGAATGTTGTTGAGATTGCGTAGTCTCTCAATTTCGGAAAAAAAGACAAATCTGGCGATTTCAGCAAATGAGTCGAGTTACGTCAGTGTATCCGTGGAGAAAGAGGAAGAATGGGTTGAGTGAGTGAGTGAGTGAGTGAGGAGTGAGTGGTCATATGTATAAGGTCGTTTATAAACACAACAACGACTAAGTGGGCTCATCGGATTCTAGCCACTTGCTGTATCCAATCCCATGTATATTCTTCTAGTGTCTCTTCATATAGTAGAGCCTAGGGAACCTTCTTCACCTTGCTAAGCTCATATAATCAGCGTGCGTAATTCTTTCTTATTGGTGAATCCTCATATAATCAGCGGGATTCTTCTCTTAGTTTGGGAACCTGCTTTAACCTTGCTACGCTCATATAATCAGCGGGATTCTTCTCTTTTAATCTTCTTTACCTTGCTACGCTCATTTAATCAGCGGGATTCTTCTCTTATTTGTGAATCAATATTCTTTACCTTGCTACGCTGGTTTAATCATCGAGATTCTGCTCTATTTGTGAATCTTCTTTACGCTTGCCACGCTCATATATAATCAGCGGGATTCTGCTGTTAATTTTGTGAATCTTCTTTTAAACTTTTCTACGCTCATATAGGGCCTAATCATCGAGATTCTCTTCTCCTAATAGTGAATCTTCTTTACCTTGCTACGACTCACCAGGTGTAAATACCATACAATAATGACAAATAATTTTCCGTCTTTATGCGGAACTGTCTGTGGTTATGTTTATCATTGCATGCAGTTACGAACTTAAAACATTGTACATATCCAACTGAATCTGTCTATTATTTATATGTTATATATATATGTTATATCTTTGCACTGCCTTGTATGGGTGTATGCAATAAAGAATTGAATTGAATTTATATTTAATAACTGGAATTCTGCTCTACGTGCGTGTGAGTCACGTCCCCCCCTATGCTCATATAATCAGCGGGATTCGTCTCTACGTGTGTGAGAATCTTCTTATCTTTGCTACTCTAATTTAATCAGCGCGATTCTGCTCTATTTTAAGCTTGCTACGCTCATTTAATCAGCGGGATTCTTCTCTACGTGTGTGAATCTTCTTTCCCTAGCTACGCTCATTTAATCAGCGGGACTGTGCTCTATCTGTGAATCTTCTTTACCTAACTACGCTCATTTAATCAGCAGGATTCTGCGCTATTTGTGCGTCTTTAACCGTGCGACGCTAATTTAATCAGCGTGATTCTTTTCTTAATTCTGAAACTTCTTTACCTAGCTACGCTCATTTAATCAGCGGGATTCTTCTTTTATTTATGAATCTTCTTTAAGCTTGCTACGCTCATATAATCAGCGGGATTCTGATGTATATGTGAATCTTTATGGGTTTCTGCTCTGTGTGTTATGAATTTATGTATTTATGAATCTTCTTTACCTAGCTACGCTCATTTAATTCTTCTCTTAATTGTGAATTTCTTTTACCTAGCTACGCTCATTTAATCAGCGGGATTCTGCTCTATTTGTGAATCTTCTTTACCTAGCTACTCTCATTTAATCAGCGGGATTCTGTTCTTATTTGTGAATCTTCTTTTACTGTGCTACTACTACGCTCATATAATAAGCGGCATTTATGAATCTCAGCGGGATTCTGCTCTTAAAATTGCTACATTGCTGTATTTGCTTGTTTGACGTTGCTACGCTCATTATTCAGCGACATTCTTTTCTTATTTGTGAATCTTCTTTAACCCTGCTACGCTCATTTAATCAGCGGGATTCTTTTCTTATTTGTGAATCTTCTTTACCTAGCTACACTACAGGTCAGCTTAAACTTCCAATTAGTGAACAGTGTTTACGCGCCGTTAGCGCGCCAACGTGCTGGCCTAATCACCATGACTTATTACACCCCTCCATGATGTGACCGTTGCCGCCACGTGCCGGTAGAATATAGTCCGGTCAAACCACTGAACCATTGTGAGCATGTCGGCGGTAAACAAAGGCTCCCCGTTGGCTGATTGCGCGCTAACAGCCTTCGCGGCTTAACACTGAATTGTTTTCAAAGGGTTCCCCTCTAGCGGTGTACGGCAAGAACACAATCTATTCTACAGCTTAAATTACTGGCTAAGTAATTAAACAAATATATAGAATATTTGACTTCAATAAGAATGCTGTAAATGATTATCTATTATTTTTTGTTTGCGCTCCAAGGAAACTCGGCCGTCTTCCACTCTGCCATTTCATTTCTTTTCAAATGAGACACAGACGCGCATTTTGTTGGACGAAAGCGGGATATCGCTTTACCCCGTCCGAGAGAGAATGCACTGTTATGTTTATATTCTCCACTTGTTTATGCCAAAATTAACGAGATTATTAATCTTTACAGTTGTTTTCTTGCTGACAATATAACATCCGTTATACTGTTCGACAGGAAGTATACATTAACACATTTGAAATGTTGGTTTTGATGTCGGGGATGCACCATCTATTCTACAGTTTAAATTACTGGCTAAGTAATTAAAAAAATATATAGAATATTTGACTTCAATAAGAATGCTGTAAATGATTATCTATTATTTTTTGTTTGCGCTCCAAGGAAACTCGGCCGTCTTGTGAACATTCGGTTGAGACTACGAATAATCTTCATTACCAAAAGTTTCCCCAAAGATAAATATATTATCAGAATTCATAAAACGTTGGTGTGTGCAAATTGCGAAGGCCGCCTCCTCTTTCAGAACGGTCAGTAAAACGGTTGAACGTAACATTTCAAATGAATACAGCTTCGTATAAATTCAGACACGCGGGCGAGTCGAGGTCATAATCGGGGCAACATGCAGTGCTCGGTCAGACTAGTTGTCTCTTTGGCTTGTCTTGTTACAACCGCCTAACCAAAATATACACAGAAACTCAAAAGATCAATTAGCCCCTTACAGAGAATGACAAATACTCCAATTGTATATGCTCTTTATTCGTTACCGCCCGACTGTTAAAGGTTGCACACGAAACTTCCGATGAGAAAATAAGAATTAACATTTATGGCCCACGCATTCATCGTTCCAGCTAAATAACAAAAAAAGAAACAATAACAGAGATTTCTACATAAACAATAAGTTAATGCCATTTCATTTCTTTTCAAATGAGACACAGACGCGCATTTTGTTGGACGAAAGCGGGATATCGCTTTACCCCGTCAGAGAGAGAATGCACTGTTATGTTTATATTCTCCACTTGTTTACGCCAAACTTAACGAGATGATTAATCTTTACAGTGTTGTTTTCTTGCTGACAATATAACATCCGTTATACTGTTCGACAGGAAGTATACATTAACACATTTGAAATGTTGGTTTTGATGTCGGGGATGGAGGGAGGGACTTCAGCTATAAATAATGTGGGTCCACTGTTCGTTTTACCATTCTCTTTTATACACTGCATAATCCGGTAGTAAAATCCCGGGCATTTACTCTTGATGGTCAAAATTAACACAATTTGCAAGAATTTTGAATATATAAAAATGAATGACTTGAACTTGTGCATCTGTATGAGAAGCGGCCGTAAGATGAAACTTCCAATAAACAAATACCTATTCTTTAATACCAGAAAGCTATTCCGTGAGACGCGCAAGTCTGGGTCAACTTTGAAAGCAGGTGTCCGACGAAGCACAAATTACAATCCATTTTGCAAGCAGTGTTTATGATTAAAATAAATCTTAAATCTATCTCCTTTTAAAAATTCGTGCCGATTAATGCCACGTGGACTCCCAACTGATTTTCTTGAGCTCTGTCGCGTGAACGATCGCTCGCTAACAAAGCAGCTCGCTTCCAGCCATTGTCTGACCGTGCTGATAGCGCGCGGCCTGTGTCCAGTCATGTCGACTACATTCAACAGAGTTAGAACAATGGCCAGCCGATAATCATGGGCATTGG
>JAVTVY010036792.1:0-17355 GCA_036873755.1 Hanleya hanleyi | reverse complement strand
AGTATGATTTTCAGATGACTCCCACATGGCCGGTATTTGAATTGACAGTCAAATTTTTATCTTCGGGATATTTAAATAGATTCAAAATGGGCGTAAGGTGTTAGGCTATGCTTAGATATCTCTCAGTTTTGATAAGTTTGCACAATGAGCTCAGAATAATGCCTTGAGCTATAGGAACCAGAAAAAGGTATGGTTTTCAGATGAGCCCAAATGGCTGCGCTATTGAATGTTACCAGCATATCTTAATCCTTGAGAAAAGCAAATAGACTCAAAATAAGCATAAGATATTAGGCTAGGCTTAGTTGTCTCTCGGTTTGGAGAACAGTGCCTAAAAATAACGCATTGAACTATATAAGCAAGATAAAAAAGTGTTATTTTCAGATGACCCAAACATAACCGCGATTTTGAATTTGACAGTCAAATCTTGATTGTGGATATGTAAATAGATTCAAAATGAACGTAAGCTGTTGGGGTATGATTTTCAGATGACTTCATATGGCCGCCATTATGAATTTGACCATTAAATCTTGATCTAATAAAGGAAATAAGATGTCAGACTATGCTTAGAGATCCCTCGTGTTTGATGAATTTGCACAATGAGCTAAGAATATTGTCTTGAACTATACGAGAAACATGAAAAATTGTGATTTTCAGATGACTTGAATTGAACTATCATATTTAAAGCTAAAAATTATACAAATATATTCAAAATATGCGTTAGGCGATAGGCTCTGATGTGAGATCCATTGGTGGTAACAAATATGCACATTGAGATGAGAATAATGCCTTTTATGTGAACAACCTGAAAAAGTGCGATTCGTGGATGACCACACATTAGCGCCATTTTTAATTAAAGCATGATGGTTAGTCAGTAAAATTACAAAAATGGGTTCAAAATTAGCACAATATAACATTGTAAAACTTTGGAAAGTACTGGCTCTCGAATTCTCAGATGCTGCGAAAAGTTCAAACGAGCGTTAAATTTCCAAACCCTCAATCAACCAGGCCAGAAATAATTAACCCAAACCTCTTCAAAATCAAGAAAGAAATCTTGGTACCAACAATATTCTTAATCGGCAAGGTCCAATCTATAAGAGAATTCACAAACAAAAAATAACCAAAGACATATGCCCTTGCACTAAGAAACTAAAATGAATGTAAAGTTAATAATTTTGCAATGTTAATCGCCCATGGTACTTTGATTGACTTCATAAATCACTTGATATCTTAACCCTACCTGGCCCCCCTCTCCTACCCCCACCAAACTTTCTGCGCTATCCCCGCAACGACAAAAAATGGAGAACTGAAACTCCGTTACTTTATCGCTTCACATATTAGGGCCATATTGAGCCTATTTGCACGACCCCCGAGCAGAGGATCATGGGTAAATTCAAGATGGCGACCACGTGGGGTACCAGAAAAGTGATTTTTTTTTTCGTCATATTTCTTCAAAATATCTGCTTTTCCGCGATGAAAAGTGGACAAAAACTATTTTATTTCACATCACATTAATATTTACTAATTTATCATGCATTTTTTGCGGAGAAATTGCATAAATAAAAAATTCGAAAAATCTGACCGAAAAATCGACCAAAAAATGCCTTTTTTGAAAATGACGTCACTGTGACGTAATCGAAGCGGCCATCTTTGATTTTTATGCATTTTCTGGTAGAGCTTGACCCAAGGGTATGGTGTGGTAAGTTTCAATCCCCTAGCTCAAGGGGTAAGAAAAATAATTAGGGGGAGGCCATTTCGACCCCCCCCCCCCCTCCCCAGGCCAGGATACGTCCCAAAAAGCCCAGGACAGATAGGGTTAATAACTTGTGTCTGGATATCTTCAGAATGTCTTTACACCTGTCATCTCGTACAAGAGCATGCCTTTGCAAGAACAGAGCCTTTCAAGCGTTCAATTAGTCTTCACGTTGCCAATACTTTTATCTCTTTCAACCACCATGGGACAGTCGTCCATTCTAAATAGGTTAAGAAAGACTGTTTTTGGTTCTTCATTGATTGATTTACGGTAACCAATTTATTAAAGTTTTCATATTCAACCGGACATTTTCTTCAGTAATTCTTATGTTGAATTATAGTAGTACGCGCTTATTTTGATCAGATTTGTCTCTATTTGCAGTATTATTCTTGAACTTATACTTTCTGTATGGTATGTATTGCTGTTTTAATAATCTTTGTTAATTGTACTCGATTTCCATGTAAACAAGCCATTACTTAGGGAATTATCCAGTTTAAATAAAGATGTATTCATTCATTTCATGAATTGAGAATCATTTCCGAGTTTAACTTTACTTGCCGGAGAAACACGATGTCTCCCGAATAGAGATGATGTTCATTATTAGCACGTGGTGTGTGGTTGCTGTTAATGATGCCGATTTCTTTCAAAATTTGACAAGTGACAAGACGATGACAAATTGCCACAGCGCCTCAATCAATTTTTGCAACGTTTTTTTTCTCTCTTTTTTTTCACAATAACTTTTCCTGTAAAGAATGCAACGAAATGAAGAAGAACAACCAAGAAAAGTTTACATCAATGAGCTCGCCCTAATATGCAATTGACATAATTATCACTCAACCATATTTTCATTGTTTGAGTCCTCTCCCCTGGTGAGAAATTTTCGGGATTTTTTAAATTCATTAGAATTTTTTTTTCCAACCACATCAACCTGAGAGCATTTCGCATTCCTCTTCTCTCATAGGAAATCATTACACCGATGATGATTCCAGCTAATCGTTCCATCGCGGTCAGGGTAGACTGATTATTATATTCACAAGCGCCACTTAACTAGTCAAAATTCCAAAACATATGATTCTAATCAAGAGACGGAAAAAAATGAAAAATAATAAAACCGCCAATATATCATTCTGGATTGGTATAAAAAGTTTATTTTCCTCTTACGAGTCTTCCTTTCTGCATATAGCGCGAACAGCGACCGTAAAACAAGAAAATCTGCAAATACTTTAACCTGGAAATATACGCTTGATGACTGTTTTTCGGCATTTGCACGACACCTGCGTACACACCGGGACTCATTTATCATAGTCTGCTGTCATAGGCCTCAGCGAGAAGGCCTGAAATGGATACGGTATTAATTAATATCCTTACTATCACATGTCTTCGGCTAGGTACATCTGGACAAGTTTTACGAACTCGCGAAACACGTGGTTGAAACAGGCCCCCTTTTCATCACCGGATCATCAGTCACGGTGAAATACAGAAATATCGCCGAGGAGTGAGAAGTATTCCCAAATGCATACAAAGTCAGAGACGTTAAAAGCGGGTGAAACTTTTGATGTGTTATTATTTTTATTTATTTTTATTTAATTTTTTCTTTTTCTTCGTTCTTTGGGATAATCAGTAAAGTTAAAATCGGTCGCTTGTTTCAGTCTTTTTAGTAGTTGCATGTGAGCAAGGCTAACCCTGTTCAATTCGTATACATGTGTATACATGTCTTTTGATAGACAGCGACATTTGCTGCGATGTGTAATATAAGTAAATATTCTTGATATTCCAGTCCAGTTCAGGCATTATTATATATTTCAAGCTTTGTCAATTAAAATGAGCCTGATTGACTTTACTTTGAGTATCAAATTCTGGGACAGAATATCTGGAAGATACTCGATCACATCCTCCACACAGAGCATGCTCTATTTCACAGGCTCATTTATCATCCCTGCCTCCAATAGCGGAAGTTGACCTTTACTACGTTGCTATGACATATAGGGGAAATCCGGCCGAACAACTCCTTCAGTTTTGCACATGAGCGAACTACTTTTCATATGCTCTGTCCAGATAAACAGCAAAAATAATCTCCAGATAGTTCGTTTTAACGCTAGGTCAACAGAGGTGTTATGCAGACTTCTATTTTACTATATATGATGTCACTTCCGGCGATGTGCGCGCGGCCCCGAATGCAGTCCAAAAATGTAACTGGTGGCTGGGGTATTATTAGACCCCCAGCGAGGTGGTTGACTCAATCTAGGTAAACCAAGATGGTAAATCAGGGAGAATACCATCTAGACGTAACGCTATGAAAACTTCGTGCGAATTTATTCCGTGATATTTCAGTTTACTGAGATTGAAAGACACCGTTTTCAACCTTTGACACTTCCGGCTAAATCAATCCAGTCTTCCGAAGCGAACTGAGATGGTCATCGGAGTGACGTCTGCGGTAAAGTGGTGGGCGTGTGTATATCACCAACACAGTGCACTCAATTTGAAATGCACAAGCCCGTCAATCGAGTTACGCAGCGCAATGAAAATGCTTCATATTTTGAATTGTTTATTTTTGATCAGATTTTGTGTTAGCGTAGGCATGCATGAATGTCTAGACTAAAACAAGACCAGTTTCAGAGTCTGGAGAAGGTATCTTCCAAATATTCTTTCTCAGGATTTGATCCTCAGATTAGAGGACTTCTGAAGATGAAGACTTCTGGACATGATCTAAGAACGGAGCATTTTTGTGTAGGGACATTTCGGTGAACAGACTGCTTTATACTCGTCATTCAGTGGCTACTCAGATAACTGATCAACTACTATCAACCAATTATGGACATGTGGGTGCCCTACACCACTAATAAGGTGGCTTGGAAATCAACCATAATCGCCATGCCTCGTATCCTGTTTTCTGATTTTCAAAATTGGCCATCCAACATTTCAATACCGGTTAATCTTTTCGCTGGTTTAGAACTTCTCCGAAGGAAGTGATCTGCATACATATATGGAATATACATATATGGAATATATATACTGTTGAAAACTTGAAACTTAGGCAACTCAGCCAATGAAACAAGTTGTACTGTTGAAAGTTTCCAACAATCGAAATCTGTTGCTTTAAATCTTATTAAATTGATATCTTATCAGCGCTCTCCCCCCTTTTCTATGACGCTGTATGGTTGGGGAGCGTTGATAGGATATTAATGTGGCAGTGTTGAGATTCAAATCAACATTTATTCAAAGCTACATGCTTAAGAGTCAAATCAACATTTCTTCAAAGCGATATGCTCATTGGGAACAGGGGAAACAACTCCATAGATATATCCAACTCATTTCAAGAGGTCCATCTAGCCGTGAAGCTGTATAGCTGCATGGTGTTTTCTTGTATTTCTTGTATTTATTTTAATAAGGTACAGTGTCTACAAGAAAGTGGTAAACTTTCTCACATAAATCTTATCATATTGAGTCTTGCAATATTTACCATACATGATATCTGGGTTAAATTCGTCAAGTTAAGCTTTATTAAACATGCCCTGTAACCCCTGACTACGTGGCACTGTAAGGGCATATTGTGAAAAAATGTGGTTAACTGTTTAATAAATGCTCAGTGATTCGTCCAGGGCTTAACTGAAAAAAAGCGGTCCATCTATAAGTGTCATCGCAGACAGGAACAATTGTGTGCAGTTATTGTTAGCACAATACCCAGGTGACACGCCGGAAAACAATACACGGATTTCAGGGGAGTCAGTAATCATATGCTAAAATGTGTTTTTCGTTTGAAGATTTGAATCTTCTATCAAGGCGAGAAACGGAACGTGTATGCATATATATGAAGATCAGTATAAAGATTCAACCATATAAAGTTTCAATTTGAAAAAAAAGTCCTGTTCATGGTTGGTGCGCAAGAGGCTATCGCATCATAACTTCTCGGGGATACTTAAAGCATGCATCGTCCCTAGGCATGGTTCGTCTCACAAAGTGGAGTAGATGAATAGTAAGCATGAAGCTGAATAGTAAGTGAACTTGTTTAGAGAAACGAAATCGGTTCCCTTCGTAGATTTCCGCTAGGAAGTTCCGAATGGCTAACGCACGTGTCGAAATGTGGTGAATTGCGCATGCCAATATAGTTCGCGCGCAGTGTATGGCAAGAGAAAAACATACAATCGGGAAGTTTTCGGGTTAAGTGTCCATTTGTAAACACAATCAATCACGGGTATGAGCTATAAGACGAAATGTGTCAGTAGATCCAGTGACAGACGAGGAAAAACACAGCTAATATCTTCCCCAGTCTCTTCGGGCTGATTTCAACCACGTGTGTGAGGAACATTCGTGAGGATAATACATTACAGCTAATGGAGTCTAAAATTGCTTTTCCTAACAATCTCACTTTTACCTTTTTATTTCACTGGAAATAATTGCGTATACGTATTCCTGTGTAATGCAGCTTCTAGTGCACACATTAAAGCTGATTCGAATATAATTTTTTTATTATTTACTGGTTCAAAACGATTGTCATTATTAATGGTTGTCCGCTTGTAATCTTTCAACCTATGTAATACAGTTTATGTTTAGGAATGGTATTATCTCCTTATCGTAAGGATAACCACCGGGAGTCGGTTCTAATTTCTTAGGACTCGGATTCCTTTCAAACGATAGTTTGATAGATTTCATTGAAAAAAGATCATAAAGCATGCGCCGAAAAGCATCAAAGAGAAAACGCGAGCATTCGCTTTTCAAACCTATCGAAAGAACAGTTAAAAGAGATGGTAACTCCGTGGACGCTGGTCGACGAGATGATAACTCCGTGGACGCTGGTCGACATTTGACCGATTTGAATTTACTGTAGCATTTTATACATGTTCGACATATTATATACTTTATGCAACAATAATGTATCCCTAATAATGCCGAACTATCGAATAATATATATATATTTTTGCCCTCATCTTTGATAATCTTTCTGCTTCAGACTGTGTTTTTTTTCTCACATTCATAAAAACAACTACATTGGATGCTACAATTCTCCAATTTTATCATCCGTACACTTAGGGTGAATCTTCCATTTCCTGGCGTACATGGGTGCTCCTATACCATCATATTGCATCATACCCGAATCAGCGTGCGACTGCCGCATTACAGATAATATAAGGATGAATGACACCAATTATACATCGCTACATCATTATCACGACCCCCTCGAGATGTTCTGATTCAATACTCTATTATCTCTTAGCTAGAGCCTGTATAGAATTCCTGGAGGTAATCTCAGCAGGTTATAATATCATGATCGTCAGTATAATGGACCCGGTTGCCTCAGGTTGCCTCACAACCGGTTTAAATGAAAGCAAGAGAGTGATAGTGTTTCAACCTCTAGGATAATGCATGGTTCCTAAGGACAGAGGTTTGAAAAGTCCACTCGACTTGACTGAGATCAATTTACATTCGCAAACGAGAAACATGGCCGCGTTGAAAACTTAGTATATTTTCAGATATGATCGTATGTGTTATTCAATATGCGTTAGAATCAACTGGAGTCGATTGTGTTTAGTCTCTAAACGTAACGGATTTCTTTGCAGCCTCAATCAACCACCTCGCTGGTACCCAGCCACCATTCAGATTTTAGACAGGATTCCCGGCCGCGTGCACATCGCCGGAAGTGACATCGTATATAGTAAAATAGATGTTTGCCGAATATTTCGATTACTTTTCAAGTCTGCATAATACCTCTGTTGACCTAGCGTTAAAAAGAATTATCTGGAGATTATTTCCCCTGTTTATCTGGACAGAGCATAAGAAAAGTAGTTCGCTCATGTGCAAAACTGAAGGAGTTGTTCGGCCGGATTCAAACTGAACCGTGCATACGCGGGTTTTACCCTATATGTCATAGCAACGTAGTAAAATTCAACTTCCGCTGTTGGAGGCAGGGATGTTAATGAACCTGTGAATGGAGCATGGGATAAGAAGTTTGGTTCTTGTCGTTTTTCTTTGAAACTATCTTACTTCATGAAAATATAATAATAATTCTCGTTATTTTCTTATTCACTGCTTATTTTCGGCGACGAAAATCGTGCAAAAATGCATTTTTAGAATACGACATCAGCATAGCACTCATCTTGGATTTTTGTATATTTTCTGATAACGCTTGACTCAAGGATGTCGTCTAACAAGTACCAACTCCATTGTCTCAATGATAATAAAAATATTTAAGCGAGCCCCCTCCCCTTCCATCCATCCCCACCATCCACCCGGATGATCAAGCATGGAGAAAATCAAAAAAGCGGTCATGAGTGGGTCCTCGAAATGTGTGTACATTGCTCCTCCAATTATTTAGTGGTTTTAATGCCTCAAATGAAGCACTTTAGACTTCATTGTTTCCAAACAAAAAGCCTGAAGATTCTTTATCACATTCAAATATTTGCAGATGAAAACGAGAGATTTTTTTTTTTTTTAATATTTGAAGAAAAAACTTTCCGATGAGATGACGTCATGCTTCACACCTGCTGTGCGTGCCTACTCGATCCTACGCATGTGCAGTTGGTCCATTATACACTAGTCATCCTCCACAATGCAGGTATGTCCCTCTGTACCTGCCCTGCAGTCAGATCCAGGCTCTACAGCTATTACCGCCGGTTTGAAATAACAGCCAATGAGCAGACGGCATTTTGGGGTGATGTCTTAGTGGGATCTGGGTATATTTCGACGAAGGCCGAGTTCATACAGAGAAAAACTGAAGGAAAAACTCTTTAAAGTTCTGCAGGGAACCACACGGGGCACCTCTCAAGTCAATACAACGACGGATACGGAACATGTGAATTAAAATCCTCATCCCTTCAAAAATGGGCATACTCGGAGAGGTCATGAAATCACGAATGCGCTCTGGGAAGTTTCCGAATCAACCGATTCGTAATCGTTATAACCTAAAAATATCCGCCATGGCACGGATTTGAAGAAGAGAAGAACCAGTAATGCGAATGTCTGGCTCCATGAATCTGGTATAGTGTAGTAAAACTTCCATGTCTTTACCCACTGGTTTTCCGTATTATGCTCCACACCAGCCTATAAAAGTCGATTTGCGCTTTCCATACTACCCCGTGGCCCTGATCTGACATTCTAACCGTTTCGTTTGCGTACTTTCCATCGATACGTCAAAAAACGACTAGGGATGTTGATTAATTCGAATGCCTGGCTCCAGAAATCTGAAATCCATGTCTTTTACCTCACTGGTTTTTCGTATTACGCTTCACACCTGCTTATAATACGACCCGATTTGCGTTTTTCATACTACCCCGGGAACCGGAAGTGACATCATAGCCCGTTCGTTTGCGCACTCCCGATTGATACGTCAAAGTTAGAATCATAAACGAATAGCGGACAAGTCGAGGCAATTTTCAATATTTGATTTTCATTTTTGCGCGAAGTAAAACGAAAAACGAAACTTGAAAATTGATTGTCAATTTTCAATTTTTGATTTTGAGAAACCGAACCGAAAAAAGGAAATTTAAAATTAACAGTCATATTTCAGTTTTTGATTTTCAGAAACGAAAAACGAAAACTGAACTGGGCAAGGTTACACGGACCGTAGGGTACCAGTGAAAGTGTCACAAACCAATCTAATTAAAATTAAATCCTCTACGCTCCCCCAATTGGATATGTCGCTTGCATAGCGACATATACGATTGGAGAGCATTGATAGGATATTAATTTATTAAGATTGGTCACAAACTTGCCTCCATTTAACGTGGAATTACCAAAATATACACACACCAAGTCGCCACTACACCTCCGATATAATTATATTACCTCACTCGAAGAAACCGTTTAAGAACCAGTGGATGCTTGTCAGTCTTCCTTCAACAGAAATAATTGACAACAGTAAATGTGTGGTATCAAGTGAGAGCGTTGAATTATTTCACTCTCAATAATTGCTTGCTAATAGTTTTAGGGGTGTTTTCAAAGTGGGAGATCTCGGGTGCGGTTGTACGTAAAATCATTATTTACGTCAAATTTTGACAAAATTTATTGCCGTGTATGTCGATCTCGTCCGAAGGCCACAAAGCTAACCTCATATACACTGTGGTATTCACAACTTTCTCTTTAAATACTTCAGCCAATCGTTGTTGAGATAAGTCTGTGAGAACGCCTAGGATAGTGAAATAGATTCCCGGGTTGATTGACTCGTAATCGCCCCGTCCTCAACTCTGATTGCCCGATATCGCTGAAAGTCGCCGACGTGAAACGGACATATTGAAATGGATGACTGTCTGCGCCACGCCCCCTTTTCACTGAGCCATGTGATTCAGCCTGGGAAGGAGAGATAAGAGATTTCGCGAAGACTTTCTCTCGATTCTTGAGTTTGGAGAACGTTGCCCTTTCAGGCCCACTTCTCAACAAGATGTGGCGTTTGCATTGAATAATTTTCATCAACAAGTTAGATTTACTGGAAACTTAAGTGTCATTTCTCAACACATTTGGGAGGACTATTTAGAAATATCGTTGTTATCTGCTGAACTCCAGGCCGAATTCTTTCAAACTGTGTCCAGAATTACTGTAAGTGGTGAAAGAAGGCGGCGGTGTGGAGTCGAACTGATCATAGTTATTAAAAAGTAAACAAATGCCTATATAATAACTGAGAATTTTTTTGTATTTCATGGATTCCTCACGTTCCTGTGAAAACTAGAAACCAACTTCAACGCTATTTGGTCGCTGTTTTTTATGCTGTCGCGGGTGTGATGCAGGGTGGTCGATGTGTGGAATAATGCGAAATCTGTACGACAAAAAGAAACGAAAAGTGGAGAAAAAATCCTTGCCAATAGCAGATTTCGGTGGAGGCAATTGCTCGGGAGAGTCGCCCTTTTATGAACAGACATCTACAACGAATAGAAGGAAACGAAAAGCAGGTTCGAATTCAACAGATTCGAAAACTATGTCAAACACGATGATATTGCAAGCGACAACGACATTAGCGATGAGTTCGGATACGACGTCAACGGGATATTGCGGCTCTATGCTGGGCCCTAACGGGAAGCCTCGAACGGCTGCGAACGCACGAGAAAGAGACCGTACCCATAGTGTGAACACAGCGTTTGTTACACTCAGGACATTAATTCCCACCGAACCGGCGGATAGAAAACTTTCAAAAATTGAAACTTTGAGGCTAGCGACGAGTTATATTGCTCATTTAAACACAGTGTTAATGGTGGGGGCAGACTGTATGGATCAACCATGCGTAAAACACCAAGGAATGTTAGCCAGAAACACTCCTACTTCTAACCCAGATGGTCTGCCCAAACCTGTGTGCACATTTTGTCTCAGTGCTTCAAGAAAACTCCCGGTAAGTCGATGTACCCAGAAACTTAGAGCGACCCAGAAATTATAATATGTTCCATTAATATACAAATTAATATTTTAATTCTGAGTGAATATCAGTTCATCAAATGTACATCTTAGTAATAATTTTCATATTTGAGTAAAAAGTTAATAAATAGAAATAAAATCTTCTCGCTCTATTTTGATCTGTGATGAGAAAAATCCCATATAAATACTCAGAGATTGCATATGCTCATTTAAATATCTGGAAAATAGTTGAAACAATGCGTTTTTGCCTAATTTGTTTAAATAATTTCCTCACGTATAGGCCCTATTGGACTAAAAATATTAGTTAACCTACTACTGACGTGTGTAGTTCTAGGTCAAAAGAAAGTTTCACTTGCCATAGAAATTCTACACATATGCATATCGAGACAGAAATTGATATGGCTGGTTTGTTTTCTTGATGTGGAATCATATATGCAAATGAAGTCCGACATGTTTGTATCGAGCCTTTAGGATTTTTTTTTTGTTTCTAGTGTTTGTAATATTTAAATTTCAGCAATTACAAGGGAAAAACTTAGTCCTGAAATTAATTTACGCCGGATTCAGAGGAAAAAACAAAACACATGAATTCATCAGTTCTGAATTTTTCATAGCATTAATGCACGATATATGAACTCTCAGCTTATATTATCTGCATGTTCCACCATGGAGCTACATGGTTCGACTGACATTCATTAAACCTTCGAACATATTGGTTCATCTAGTTTTGACTGACAGTCCCTCTAATTGTGTGCCAATCTGTAAATCAGATCTGTCATCACCCAGTAATTAAGTTATCGTCACGCGTAATTAATAGCTATGAACAATCAGGAAAGACAGTCTGTCCAGTAACTTATACTTCAATTGTGATATTTCATAACATAGTGCGGTTGAATAGATCTGTAATATTACGATGTAATCTCGTAATTTATACTTGACAAATCCTTATCTTTTTAACATGTTTCAGAGCAATGATCGCCCATTGTGTTTCAATTAGCATAATAACCTATAATGTACCATAGTTGAAAGTTTGGTTGTTCAAACCGTTGGTCCATATTACTGGTACACAGTGAGTTAGTAATCCTGATTCATAACCATATTTTCAGCAATTCTGCTATTTTGGAGGGATTTCCATTTCGAATCTCTATGAAATATCTTTACCGTTCCACCGATGTTAGATAAATCGGTCGATCTTTGATGCAAGTTTCTGTTGCTCTGGTCTTCAAAAAACTGAAAAGCCTCTCAGTTGCACCCAGACAGACTATTATTCGCATGTGTGTCGTGACACAAGAAAGATGGGCCGGATAATCAGGACAAAATGAAAAACAAGAGCATAAACCAAATCTTGAGTTTTACCTGTTACAGTGGTTATTGACCTTAACCATTGAGCTCATGACCTTCATCTAAGGCACTCGCGAATTAAGGGTACGTAGTCCTCCTGAGGCAGTTTTGTACATCCCTTGATAATTTGTCTTCTGTAGCAATGAATATTCAACATAACAATAATAATGTATATATTTTATGGAAGCGTATGTCCCGAGGAATTCACTTATACAATTTACATAACTTTTGCTCACACCGTGTAGAAAATATTCGAAATTAAAAAAATTGAAATAAAAACAAAGAAGCATTTTTCAATTGAAATTTCGTGAAAACTGTTCAACATATTTCACATTTGATGGTATACCTTGATCAAAGACAACTAGAACTAGTAGGCAGCGTCTCAGTTTTTATAAGTTCGGCTTGAATTATTCAACTTTAAATTGAGAAAGTTATAAGATAATCAAATTCTGTCAATTAATTTTAGTTAAAATGCTATAAAAATAGAACTAGGCAGAAATTTAAAAACGTAAGACGGCATTTACTAGTTCTAGTTGTCTTTGATCAAGGTATACCATCAAATTTTTTATAAGTTATATAAGTGAATTCCCCAGAACATACGCTTTCATAATATATATACATTATTATTGTTATGTTGAATATTTATTGCTACAGAAGAAAAGTTATCAAGGGGTGTACAAAACTGCCGTACCCTTAAAGATTTATTGATCACGTATTCTAGAAAAAAAATTAAAAAATGCCGGTATGTAGTATGTATTGGGCATATATATCTATACCCTATACTGAAGTATATTATGCTATATAGGGTTTAGGCATAAATATCCCATGCATTCTGCATACCGGTAGTGGTTTTTTTCTGTATTTCTGTACATGTGATCAATGAACCACAAAAGTTTGCGAGTGCCTTATACCTCAGTCGTGGTATCCGGCACATGCATCCACTCAAAAAACATTGTTTTCTGGACTGTTATCCCAAGTGGTCTTGACCTTTCGATCTCAATAGGTTTCATGTTTGCCGTACGCGTGGCGTACTTTCCTTTGACCCCAATCCACGTCCTTGGACTGGGGTAATAGCACAACGTTTTGAATAGTTTCCTGTTTGGAAGGGGGTGGGAACAGTGGCATTGCCCTTTGGCACAATTGACATTTGATAATTTTTGTACCTGGCATGTACCCACCCACCGATGTACCCACTTAAACAAGACACGAATTTGGATGATGTCCTGAGTTTTCGGCCACATTGACCTCGACCTCGACTGAGATACATCATTCTTTAGATGACGACTTTACAACGAATATTATGGATTAAGAATACTGATCAGCGATACGGATTTGATATTTTTGGAACATCATGATGTCTTGTAGGCATCATTGAAAACTGTTGACCGTTTCTCTTTTGCAGGGAACCAGCCTACACTGTTATAAATCACACCGTAAATTCACAGTTAAATGTACTGGCAGAAAAGGTGCCAGTACATTCAACTGTAAAATTGCGTTGCACCGTATTTTATAATTACCGTTTTTTAACAGGCTTTGAACTGTAAAATGTTGCACCGTATTTTATAATTACCGTTTATTGACAGGCATTCAACTGTAAAATTTGGGTAGCCCTGTAATTTACAATTACCGTTGTTTTAACATTCTTTAAACAATACAATTACGTGGCACCATTGTCTATACTATTATCGGTTCCGCGGCAACGTAGGTCACTGGAAGGCCGAAATGGCCATTGCTCTTCGTGTTTACAAATGCGATCACCACAAGCTTCGTAAATAATCACGAACGAATCTGTGCAACTATTACACGAATAGTAGGATGCAACTCCAAGTCAGATAAAACCCATCTTCGCATATGCAAGTCGAACACTAAATGACGGAACGTTAGTGTAGTATTCAGCTTGAACTGTGAAGATGGATAAAACCAAAACCACACCGACCGAAAATTAAAGTTAGCCGCTGCGTCCGTCCCAGCGCGTGTTCTGATAATGCTCTGAATGTTGTATCGTACAACACAGGTGTCGGATGTTTCCTGCAACTGAGCGTTTCGTGTGCAAAGATATCAACCTCCTTTCAGAGAAAACAAGAATTTTATGTTACGTGTGTGCGCAGTTTACCCATTGCAGTTGATGTCAACTGAAATATCACAGTTCAATTTACAGATTAATGTGTTTACGATTGAATGTACTGTAAACTCCAACATACATTTACTGTAAAATAACGGTAATTTATAACAGTGTATGTTTATGTATACTATCACTGTGTTTTTTAATTTGGTGCTAATACTGTTATATGAAATATGGAATAGGTCTTTGGATTATGGACGCAGATATTCTCTAATGGACAACGGCTGAATTATGAATGACGGACCAGACGCTTGTAATTTGGCCAAATTACTTCAATTTTGGTACGCGACATTTGCGTGACCACATAGGTATTCGGGTCAAATAATTTGTTGAAAATTTGAGGAACTAAATAACGAACGTCGAAAGGATGAGAATGTATACATTCTATAGGACTCTATTGCTGATCGCCTAGTCCAACAGGAGCTCTATTGCTGATCGCCTAGTCCAACAGGAGCTCTATTGCTGATCGCCTAGTCCAACAGGAGCTCTATTGCTGATCGCCTAGTCCAACAGGAGCTCTATTGCTGATCGCCTAGTCCTCTATTGCTGATCGCCTAGTCCAACAGGAGCTCTATTGCTGATCGCCTAGTCCAACAGGAGCCTCTATTACACGCCTAGTCCAACAGAGCCTATTGCCGATCGCCCAGTCCAACAGGTGGAGCCGCATTAAGCTGATCGCCTGTCCAACAGGAGCTCCCCTATTGCTGATCGCCTAGTCCAACAACAGCTCTATTGCTGATCGCCTAGTCCAACAGGAGCTCTATTGCTGATCGCCTAGTCCAACAGAGCTCTATTGCTGATCGCCTAGTCCAACAGGACTCTATTGCTGATCGCCTAGTCCAACAGGAGCTCTATTGCTGATCGCCTAGTCCAACAGGAGCTCTATTGCTGATCGCCTAGTCCAACAGGAGCTCTATTGCTGATCGCCTAGTCCAACAGGAGCTCTATTGCTGATCGCCTAGTCCAACAGGAGCTCTATTGCTGATCGCCTAGTCCAACAGGAGCTCTATTGCTGATCGCCTAGTCCTCTATTGCTGATCGCCTAGTCCAACAGGAGCTCTATTGCTGATCGCCTAGTCCAACAGGAGCTCTATTGCTGATCGCCTAGTCCAACAGGAGCTCTATTGCTGATCGCCTAGTCCAACAGGAGCTCTACTGCTGATCGCCTAGTCCAACAGGAGCTCTATTGCTGATCGCCTAGTCCAACAGGGGGAGCTCTATTGCTGATCGCCTAGTCCAACAGGAGCCCTATTGCTGATCGCCTAGTCCAACAGGAGCTCTATTGCTGATCGCCTAGTCCAACAGGAGCCTATTGCTGATCGCCTAGTCCAACAGGAGCTTCATTGCTGATCGCCTAGTCCAACAGGAGCCTGCTGATCGCCTAGTCCAACAGGAGCTTCCTGGTTGCTGATCGCCTAGGTCCAACAGGAGCTCTATTGCTGATCGCCTAGTCCAACAGGAAGCTCTATTGCTGATCGCCTAGTCCAACAGGAGCTCTATTGCTGATCGCCTAGTCCTCTATTGCTGATCGCCTAGTCCAACAGGAGCTCTATTGCTGATCGCCTAGTCCAACAGGAGCTCTATTGCTGATCGCCTAGTCCAACAGGAGCTCTATTGCTGATCGCCTAGTCCAACAGGAGCTCTATTGCTGATCGCCTAGTCCAACAGGAGCTCTATTGCTGATCGCCTAGTCCAACAGGAGCTCTATTGCTGATCGCCTAGTCCTCTATTGCTGATCGCCTAGTCCAACAGGAGCTCTATTGCTGATCGCCTAGTCCTCTATTGCTGATCGCCTAGTCCAACAGGAGCTCTATTGCTGATCGCCTAGTCCTCTATTGCTGATCGCCTAGTCCAACAGGAGCTCTATTGCTGATCGCCTAGTCCAACAGGAGCTCTATTGCTGATCGCCTAGTCCAACAGGAGCTCTATTGCTGATCGCCTAGTCCAACAGGAGCTCTATTGCTGATCGCCTAGTCCTCTATTGCCGATCGCCTAGTCCAACAGGAGCTCTATTGCTGATCGCCTAGTCCTCTATTGCTGATCGCCTAGTCCAACAGGAGCCTTATTGCTGATCGCCTAGTCCAACAGGAGCTCGTATTGCTGATCGCCTAGTCCAACAGGGAGCTCTATTGCTGATCGCCTAGTCCAACAGGAGCCTACTGCGATCGCCTAGTCCAACAGGAGCTCTACGCTGATCGCCTAGTCCAACAGAGCTCTATTGCTGATCGCCTAGTCCAACAGGAGCTCTATTGCTGATCGCCTAGTCCAACAGGACTCTATTGCTGATCGCCTAGTCCAACAGGAGCTCTATTGCTGATCGCCTAGTCCAACAGGAGCTCTATTGCTGATCGCCTAGTCCAACAGGAGCTCTATTGCTGATCGCCTAGTCCAACAGGAGCTCTATTGCTGATCGCCTAGTCCAACAGGAGCTCTATTGCTGATCGCCTAGTCCAACAGGAGCATGTTCATCTCAATATGCTTCTTTCTAACTACACGTTTTGCAAAATATGTATCTCAACAAAAACTCCTGTTTTGTCCACTGTTATCCAATACCGAAACTCGGTTTGGATCAATTTGGTTTAAGCTGGAGAAGACGCGACCTTAAAATGACTTCAATCGGCTGTGATATCTGCTAAATTAGTTGGTGTTGACATACCGCCTTGAAACTATTCATGATATTAACTCCACCGTGTGATGAACTAAATTATATTTAGGCCTACCATGTGAATATTCAATTAGTTTTAGAATAACTCATTTTTGGTAAAGCTCAGCTACTAAAGTGGATGGATTATCCTCGTCTGAGATTCGAACT
>JAVTVY010036791.1:0-16243 GCA_036873755.1 Hanleya hanleyi | reverse complement strand
AGAGGGCGGTCAAACTGATCAAAGGACAGTGTGGGGATTTAGTACCACTGATATCAGACTACGAGGAAGCACACTTCATCGGTCTTCTATTAGCTGTCACGAACTGTGGCTTCGCACAGGGTTAAGGAGAAACTACTGTACATCCCCATACACAAGGTGGTTGCACTATTGGATCCACAACTATGTGATGCTCTACCCGCATTCCATGCATTGACTGGGTGCGACTCCAACAGTTCAATGCAGCCTTCAATATACAATATGCGAGAGTGAGATGCATCAGAATGGCGTGTCGCAGTTGGGCAAAGATGCAACACTCAGCGAAGATACTGTCTCAGCATGTGAAGCCTTCGTGCGCAGGTTGTACACAAGGAACGAGAAGGCAGGCAGTAAAGCAGACGACGTCAGACACTAGTTATGCTGCCAGAAAGGACAGAAAACGAGGGGCTACCTTCAACCTCTGACGGCCTCTTCCAGCATATAAAGCGGGCTAATTTTCAAGCCATCATCTGGAGGGAGGCATTGAATGTCAGGCAAGATATGCCTACACCGGAAGACCATTTGGAGTATCTCGGATGGTATTCTGCAACCCGTTCTCATGAAGAAGGGCCCAGCACCCCATGGATTGATCGAGCTAACATTATGTCGCTGTAAGAAATCCCTCTGCCGATTTTAGATTGTTCCTGCAGGACAAATGAGCTCGCATGCACAGAGGCATGTGCTTGCATGGCAACTGAAGAGTGCCAAAACCCAGGCACCAGGATGCGCAATTTGGACAATAAATTCTATGATTTCGACAGTGATGACGAATCATGAGGACAACCACTGTACATGGCATAAATGCTATATCATACAACCTCTTTAACCGTGCTTTCCTGGTGACAGTGACTTTTGTGGGTGTATAATTGCATTTTTGAGGGTAAGATTGCTGAGCATAATACGGATGTACTGGCTGAGATCTTTGATTTTTTAAGTTGTGACATTTAACTCTACCTGGCATTGGTGGGGGGGGGGGGCGAAATGGCCCCACCTACCAAACTTTCTGCGCTATCTCCGGAACGACAAAAAATGGAAAGCTGAAACTCCGTGACTTCATAGTTTACCATATTGGGGTCATTTTGAGCCTATTTGCATGACCCCGAGGGGAGGATCATGGGTAAATTCAAGCTGGCGTCCATGTGGGGTACCAGAAAAGTGATGTTTTTGTCATATTTCTTCAAAATTTCTGCTTTTCTATTTCACATCACATTAATATTTAATAATTTATCATGCTGTTTTTGCGGAGAAATTGCATAAATAAAAAATTCGGAAAATCTGACCGAAAAATCGACCAAAAATGACATCATTGTGACGTCATCAAAGCGGCCATATTGGATTTTTTTACATTTTCTGGTAGAGCTTGACCAACAACGGTATAGTGTGGTAAGTTTCAACTCCCTAGCTTAAGGGGTAAACAAAATAATTAGGGGTGTCATTTTGCCCCCCCCCGGTCACGACAGGTTCCAAAAAGCTCAGCCCAGGCCAGATAGGGTTAATATTCCATTCACTGGGTTATTTGCTCACCATGAAGATTTAATATTTACTGCACATCCTTTATTTTCATTGATAACTAAGCAAATTATCAAGTTCATGTTATAGTAACTTGACAACTTGAAAGTCATACGCAATATATCCTTACCTGAAGTATGTAAAATTCCTTGCCATATGTCCTTTGACCTTTTGACCTGCAGTGCCCTCGCACCAGGTCACAGATATATTTTTGTTATGTGTTGTTCAACTACATTCTAAGACGAATGTAATGGTAACAAAAACATTAAAATCGTTTGATTAGTGGCAAAGTTATAACCAATTATGTTACCCCAACCCCCAACTTTTCAAGTGTCGTCCAGCCGCACCAGTTGGCCTACAAAATGGCTTGTAGAAAAAAACTGATACCACAATTCGATCGTACATACTACCTGGGGGTGTTCTACAAGGTCTATTCCACCACTTTATCTAGTCAAACCTTAGATGTAGTGAGTGTTGAACCAAATCCATTTTTAGGGGTCCTATGGGAATTGGCTCCTGGACTACCAAGTACATCCATCCATCCATCCATCCACATGAACTTAGATATGACTGGAGAGGTACTTTATTGTGTGTACATGAACTTAGATATGACTGGAGAGGTACTTTATTGTGTGTACATGAACTTAGATATGACTGGAGAGGTACTTTATTGTGTGTACATGAACTTAGATATGACTGGAGAGGTATTTTATTGTGTGTACATGAACTTAGATATGACTGGAGAGGTACTTTATTGTGTGTACATGAACTTAGATATGACTGGAGAGGTACTTTATTACATGAACTTAGATCTTACTAGGAATTACAATTTTGTGTCTACATGAACTTAGATCTGACTGGGAAGGTACTTTATTGTGTCTGTATGAACTTAGATATGACTAGGAAGGTGCTTTATGGTGTCTACACAAAATTAGATTTGACTGGGAAGATACTTGATTGTGGCTACATGAACTTAAATCTGATTGGGAAGGTACTTTATTATGCCCCCCCCTCTAACTAGAGGGTGTACATATAGCGATCGCTTTGTCCGTCCGTCCGTCTATCCGTCTGTCCGTCCGAATATCTTGTCCGGGCAATATCTCGGTTAATATTTGATGGACAGGATTGAAACTTGCATAGAATGTGGCCAGTGGCTCGTAGTTGTGCAGCGTAGAGTTTTTTTCCGAGTTCCGGTATAATTTTCAAGAGTTATGGCCCTTTTTCTGAAATCTCTGTGAATGGGACTTGTCCGGGCTGTATCTTGGTTAATATTGTATGGACAAGTATGAAATTTGTATGATATGTGGTTAGTGACCCACAGTTGTGCAGCGTAAAGTTTCTCCACGTTTCGCTCACATTTTCAAGAGTTATAGCCCTTTGTTCCTGAATTCTCCATGAATTGGGACTTGTCCGGGCTGGATCTCGATTAATATTGTATGGACAATTATGAAATTTGCAGGATGTGTGGTCAGTGCCCTGTAGTTGTGCAGCGTGAAGTTTCTCCGCGTTTCGCATATATTTTCAGAGTTATGGCCCTTTTTTCTTCAAATCTTTGTGAATTGGAACTTGTCCGGGCTGGATCTCGGTTAATATTGTATAGACAATTATGAAATTTGCAGGATATATGGTCAGTGCCCTGTAGTTGTGCAGCGTGAAGTTTCTCCACATTTCGCCTATATTTTCAAGAGTTACGGCCCTTTTTTCTTCAAATCTTCGTGAATTGGGATTTGTAAGTCTGGATCTCGGTTAATATTGTATGAACAAGTATGAAATTTGCATGACATGCGGTCAGTGACCCATAGGTGTGCAGCGTGAAGTTACTCTGTTTTCGGTTATATTTTCAAGAGTTATGGCCCTTTGTTGAAACCTAAGTGAATGGGATATATTTATTTGTCCAAGCTGGATCTCAGTCCATAACCGATTTGAACCAGGAAAATGGCTATATTATATGTTATTCTACATTCCAAAGCAGACAACATAGGTCCTGAAGTATGAAATTGCCCCAAAAACAGTGAATTGGGTGCAAAATTCAAAGTTCACTGATCGCTTCATATTTTCACCACAATATACTCCCAATGAATGTAGGTCTCATAACCAGGTCACATTTTCGGATTTGGCGAAAGCCCTGGCGACCATCTTGCATCGAAGCATCGTAGTATCACTTGTTGCTTAATACTTGGAATATGGCAAAAAAGTGACTGAGACAGAATTTTTATAATTATCCAGATTAGGCCTCCACCAACCAATAAAGAAATGCAGAACAATGGCGGGGCAGTGTCGCATTAAAGTGGAACGGGGGCATACAATTGAGCAATCTCTGATTGCTTCCTTCCTGTGTTGTGTCTACATGAACTCAGATCTGACTGGGAATATTGTGTCTACATGAACTTAGATCTGACTGGGAAGGTACTTTATTTTGTCTACATGAACTGAGATCTTAATGGTAAGGTACTGTATTGTGTCTACATGAACTTAGATTAATTTCCTCTACATGATGCATGTACATGTACATGGATGGACACACATGTCCAGCTAATCCTATCGTAGTTAGTTATATCATTGCTACATGGCTGAAATAGCATTGAACGCGACATTAAACCCTAACTCACTCACTAGATCTGACTGGGAAGGTACTTTATTGGCTAGGTCCGTCATGTACATGTATGATTCTGTCAATCGGGTACAGAATGCGTGCAATATATTTGGTCCTTTTCAATTCTTGGTTGAAAGGTTCCCCACACGTAGTCTCCATGTTGTAAGGGATTGACGTATGATACATGCCGGATAGAGATAAGACCCTTTATTGTGTCTACTTGAACTTAGATCTGACTGGAAAGATACTTTACGGTAAGTTCCCTGAGTATTCATGACCGGAAGTGAATATCGCAGTTGTGAAAAACTGACCACCTCCGAATAGTTTGTGCAGGTCAGTTCAGAAAAACGGACGTTTGCATAAATTAGAGTCCCCATATTAAATGCCCATATTTAATATGTTCGATATTCTCAATGAAAATGAACTTAGTTGTTGCAATTGAAAATGAACTTAGTTGTTGCAATTGAAAATGAACTTAGTTGTTGCAATTGAAAATGAACTTAGTTGTTGCAATTGGTTATGTTCAAAATGCTCAAAAAAGTTCGCAAGTTTTATCAAATACTAATTCTAAGGAAACTTGTTGATCTGGAAGTTTTTCCATCGCTCAACCACATATTAGCCCACAGTATTATCAATCTTGCAATCACGATAAATACATTGTAGTTAGGACTGCAGTTTTTCGCGAATGGGCCATTTTCGATTACTTAGAGAATAGTGTCACATGACTTGGCGAAAAATGCCCGTTTTCGAATTTACTTAGGGTCGCGAATACTTAGGGAACTTACCGTATTGTGTTTTCATCAACTAAGAACTTAATAGTAAGGTACTTCATTTTGTCTACTTGAACTTAGATCTGACTGGTAATGTACAGTACTGTGTCCACACAAACTGAGATCTAGCTGACTGGTAATGTACTGTACTGTGCCCACACAAACTTAGATCTGACTGGTAATGTACTGTACTGTGTGCCCACACAAACTTAGATCTGACTGGTAATGTACTGTATTGTGTCCACACAAACTTAGATCTGACTGGCAAGGTACTTTATTGTGTCTTCATTAACTAAAATCTGATGGGGTAGGTACTATATTGTGTTTATTGTCCCCCGCTACTTAGTAGGGGGGGGGGGGGACTTAGAAACACCGGTGTCCGTGATTCCGTAATTCCGTAATTCCGTGATTCCGTAATTCCGTAAGATTTTCTTGTCCGGACAATAACTCGTGAACGATTCAACCGATCAACTTCAAACTTGGGGTGTGCCTTGACATTGGCCAGAGGACGGTTGGGATTGTTTTTCAGCAATGTGCGTAATCCAATATGGCCGCCGTCAGCCATTTTGGATTATAAGCAGTACGATCTTAGATTTTCTTGTCCGGACAATAACTCGTGAACGATTTAACCGATCAACTTCAAACTTGGGGTGTGCCTTGACATTGGTGAGAGGACGGTTGGGATTGTTTTTCAGCAATGTGCGTAATCAAATATGGCCGCCGTCAGCCATTTTGGATTATAAGCAGTTCGATCTTAGATTTTCTTGTCCGGACAATAACTCGTGGACGATTTAACCGATCAACTTCAAACTTGGGGTATGCCTTGACATTGGTGAGAGGACGGTTGGGATTGTTTTTCAGCAATGTGCGTAATCTAATATGGCCGCCATCAGCCATATTGGATTATAAGCAATTGGATCTTAGATTTTCTTGTCCGGACAATAACTCATGAACGATTTAACCGATCAACTTCAAACTTTGTGTGTGCCTTGACATTGGTGAGAGGACGGTTGTGATTGTTTTTCAGCAATGTGCGTAATCTAATATGGCCGGCGTCAGCCATATTGGATTATAAGCAGTTGGATCTTGTCCGGACAACAACTTGAGAACGATTCAATCGATCTACTTCATATGTGGGGAGTGCCTTGACATTGTTGAGAGGAGGATTAGGATTGTTTTTCAAGGACGTGCTTGATCCAATATGGCCACCATCAGCCATACTGGATTTCATTGGATTTTAAGCAGTTTGATCTTGTCCGGACAATAACTGGAGTACGATTCAACTGATCTACTTCAAACTTGGGGAGTGCCTTGACATCGGTGAGAGGACGGTTTGGATTTTTTTTCAGCGATGTGCATAATCCAATATGGCCACCGTCAGCCATATTGGATTATAAGCAGTTGGATCTTAGATTTTCTTGTCCGGACAATAACTCGTGAATGATTTAATCGATCAACTTCAAATTTGGGGTGTGCCTTGACATTGGTGAGAGGACGGTTGGGATTGTTTTCCAGCAATGTGCGTAATCTAATATGGCCGCCGTCAGCCATATTGGATTGTAAGCAGTTGAATCGTGTCTGGACAATAACTCGAGAACGATTCAACCGATCTACTTCATACCTGGGGAGTGCCTTGACATTGTTGAGAGGAGGATTAGGATTGTTTTTCAAGGACGAGCTTAATCCAATATGGCCACCATCGGCCATACTGGATTTCATTGGATTTTAAGCAGTTTGATCTTGTCCAGACAATAGCTGGAGTACGATTCAACTGATCTACTTCAAACTTGGGGAGTCCCTTGACCTTAGTGAGAGGACAGTCATGTATTATGTTTTATGGATGTGCATAATCCAATATGGGTGCCATCTGCTGTATTAGATTATGTTAAGCTCATCAGCGATATCTCCATTTTCAAATCATACTCTTATCAATGATATGAGATATCATCGACCCCAAAAAATCGACCATAAACCATGGCCCCCGCAGCAGCAGCGCCAGTTATGGTGGATGTAATCCACCATAATTGGTGCTGCTAGCGGGGGACATGGACCTCTATGGTCGATTTTAGGAACTTACATCTGATTGGAAAGATACTTTATTGTCTACATGAACTTAGACCTGACTGGGAAGGTACTTTATTGTATCTGACAGTACTTAATCAGTAATCCAAGCTCCTCATAAAATTGTTGTTGCTGGTTCCCTTCGAAGTTCTAAATTGGTGTGGAGTGTTGTAGAATCAAATTTGAGCTAGATTTAAATAATAACAGAATGCATCAGTGCTTTGGTGGTTCATCGAACACATAAAAAAATTGGTCTGGATTTTGGACCTTATTCACAAAATTAAATCTCGAAACTGTTTGTATATATGTTATACTGTATGTGGAAATTTCCCCATCCTGAAAGATGCGTACATGTATTAGCTTTAATGCAGTACATGTCATGATCAAGATGTTGGCTTCAGCTAGAATTACTTGGATCCAGCAGCCATCATAAATTATGATACGAGCCATTATCCCTTAACTATAACCTTGAATTTGGGAGATACCCGGATTATGACATCTAAAGGATGATTGGATCCGATGATTTAACTGCATGCTCGAGATACACTGATGTTCAATAACAATAATACTTACATGTATCTCCCTAACCAGACAGATTTTGTGGATCACTGCCTGTAGTTGATTATAAAAACTCTCTCTGGGGCCACAAAATAAATATATAGTCGTTATATATATCTGAAACTCTGGAATTATCTTGAGTTATAAAAGAATAAATCTTTGTTGTTTGGTATCTGAAGTATTAAAGTATCTCTCTGCAAGATCTCCACAACTACTGTCTGTCAACACATTAAGAGGTAATGGGATTTTCAGCAATATATTGGAGCCAGGTTTTCTCAGAGCCGTGAAATTTCGCACATCATCTGAACATTATGAATTTTATCCTGAAATTTCTTCAAAATAAAACAAATATTTGGGTCAAATTTACCAAAACGAATTCCACCCTGACAATTTTGCACATTAAATTGTGACGTCATAGCGGCCAGTCACAATGTAATAACATTGCAAGCCAAACGTTATTGTGCTTTGAAATAACATGCGAGATATCGGAGATTTTCTTCTATTGTATCTGAATCGATTTCCTCTAAATTTCAGAATAAAAATGCACAAGTCACATATAGATACTGTGAAGAATTTCAATGCTTTGGGAAAAATTGGCTCCAATATATTGCCAAAAACCCTGTTCCCTCTTAATGTGAGACAGACAATATTTAGAGCAAGCCTGTCTGAGCTGGCAGCATAGGAGTATTCTGAGACAGCCATGGGAATGATACAAGAAATGATTAGGTTTTGGTGATCTATTCACCAATTTGTCTGTCTCTTTGTGCCATTGATTCATTATAAGACCTGGTAATCTTCATACAGAGATTTACCTGGACATGTTGGGATTTCCCTCAGTTCTACAGAACATAGCCTGTGTTGTTTGTTCTCGTATATTTCATCTCCACTAATAACATGAAATGTACACGCCCTTGACTACCATCGAGCTTATCCTCATAGCATGAATCAGTGTCAATCAAAACATCTTCGTCTGGAAGTTTGGCATTACACGACGCTAGTTGCGCATGCTCAGCTGCCATCTGAAGTATTCTCAAGTTCGATTGGTCTACCTGACAGACTGACAGCAAAGGAAAATACAAGAGATAGTTAAAATTCAATAATATGCAAACGAAATTTCTAAAAGTATGATCCTGAAATGAACTTTTATTATTTGACGCATATTTTCATGTTACTGATTAATTATTGCTGGGACGAGAAAGTAGCAAAACTTGCACATTTGAGGTTTTTTAAAAATAAATTAATAAATGTAAAACCCTGAATGTTTTTTTCATATATGTGAATAGATATTAGTGTCATATTCCAAATATTAATTTATCATTAAAAGTGCATTCGAACGTGGTAATATCAGATATTGATATACCGAACTGTGACGGTTGGTCCTAACTGTTTAAGGCTCAGAAGCAGTGGAGGAAAATAACAAATTCAATGGTTATAACTCATAACATAAGAAGATTAATCTTCACTAGATCCTCCAATCTTAATGGAACAATTGATACATGTACACTGGCTAGTGAGGATGTGGCAATTTGCAGATATGCTGGCTAAATGCTCATGAGATTTCGCTTGAACAGCTGGACCAATTTTCATCAAACTTAAATGTACAGCTAGGCCAACTCGTGTAGTTCTTCACTGATCCATGTTGAACATTCCTTCTATTGTTAGGCCTGATTGACCAACCATCGCCAATCTCCTGCAACTCAGATATGAAGGTAGTTCTCGAAAATCTTCCGATTTTATTTATTTCAATTTTCATTTCAATATTTGCCACTATATATCTGATAAGACCACATGTACGTGTATTGCCCAATATATATTACATGTACCATATTCATGGCATCTGTTAAGTGTATTCTGTCTTTCTACAGTTTACTGAATTTTTTTCACATATTTTTATCAATTGTGATTTTCCACTTTGACTATAAACTAGGGTCTGCATATCAATTGAACTGGCAGGATTTTATTTTTTATTTTTTTTTTTGCGGCTCTGAACTTGCTTCGGGGTCTGAATTATTCATGATGCCATGCGTAGTTTGAGTCTAGTGCCAGTGTAATGATCCTATGACATGCTATAAACTGATGTAACAATCCAGTCTGATGAAGATTGAATTGTCTGCAAACATTTGTCTCCTGTCAGCATCACCGTTGCATGTTATTCAACCAGGATGTAGGCAATTCTTCATTCACCTGTATTATCACAATTCTGTGAAATTGTTTGACAAATTCTCGTAGCATGCATATACATATGTCTCCCCTAACTTGCTGTCTGTCCGTATGACTATCTGTCCGTCCCCTTTTCTTGACAGCAAGATATCTGGAGATCTAATGGACGGAATTTCACCAAACTTGGATGGAAGCTTCATTGGAAAGGGTGCCTCATCTGATTGTGTTTGTTTAATGTGTGTGCATGCGTTCGTCCTTGTCCAATGTCTGTCCATCCTTCCATCTACGTAACTTGTACATGTACAGGCTTAGGATTGTTTTTCTCGCTGATCCGTGTCCGCCATCCACTTGTACATGTATGTACAGGCCTCTGCAAGATATCTGGAGATATACTCCATGGATTTTCACCAAACTTGAATGGAAGGTTCATTGTCATGACCTCCTGGTTTGATTGTCTCCTGACACCTGTTGGGCTAAAGGGAGAGTACCGGTATAGTATTGGGAGTGAGTAGTATAGTATTGGGGTACATCTGTCCATCCGGCTGTCAATCCTGGACATGTTTCTGGACAATAACCTCTGAAAAACTGAATGGATTCCTCTAAAATTTGGTTTGTGAGTAGCTTGCCTCAAGATATCGCTTGGGATTATTCTTCATAATGATCCACATATAGGTGGCGCCACGTGGGGGCCAAATCAAATATCATTTCCAAACATAACTTGGGGCCAAGTTAAAAAAAATTTCCCGGACAAATTATTTTTGAAAACCTCCGCGAATTCTCTCCAAATTTGGCGTGTAGGTATTCCTATATTGCATCAAGATATCACTTAGGATTTTTATGCTGATCCACGTGTAGGTTGTGCCATCTGGGGGGCCAAGCTGAATTTTCCTTTTAGGAAATTTTGGTAATTGTGCTTAGCTTGCCTCAGGATCTTGCTTGGAATTGGGAATTGCTTTTCATGCTGGGTACTGACTGTAAATCAGTAGTTTCAACATCGGGGGTACTTCATTAGGTTCAGGGGACTGCTCGGGTCTTCATTAGGTTCAGGGGACTGCTCGGGTCTTCATTAGATTCAGGGGACTGCTCGGGTCTTCATTAGGTTCAGGGGACTGCTCGGGTCTTCATTAGGTTCAGGGGACTGCTCGGGTCTTCATTAGGTTCAGGGGACTGCTCGGGTCTTCATTAGGTTCAGGGGACTGCTCGGGTCTTCATTAGGTTCAGGGGACTGCTCGGGTCTTCATTAGGTTCAGGGGACTGCTCGGGTCTTCATTAGGTCCAGGGACTGCTCGGGTCTTCATTAGGTTCAGGGGACTGCTCGGGTCTTCATTAGGTTCAGGGGACTGCTCGGGTCTTCATTAGGTTCAGGGGACTGCTCGGGTCTTCATTAGGTTCAGGGGACTGCTCGGGTCTTCATTAGGTTCAGGGGACTGCTCGGGTCTTCATTAGGTTCAGGGGACTGCTCGGGTCTTCATTAGGTTCAGGGGACTGCTCGGGTCTTCATTAGGTTCAGGGGACTGCTCGGGTCTTCATTAGGTTCAGGGGACTGCTCGGGTCTTCATTAGGTTCAGGGGACTGCTCGGGTCTTCATTAGGTTCAGGGGACTGCTCGGGTCTTTAGGTTCAGGGGACTGCTCGGGTCTTCATTAGGTTCAGGGGACTGCTCGGGTCTTCATTAGGTCCAGGGGACTGCTCGGGTCTTCATTAGGTCCAGGGGACTGCTCGGGTCTTCATTAGGTCCAGGGGACTGCTCGGGTCTTCATTAGGTTCAGGGGACTGCTCGGGTCTTCATTAGGTTCAGGGGACTGCTCGGGTCTTCATTAGGTTCAGGGGACTGCTCGGGTCTTCATTAGGTTCAGGGGACTGCTCGGGTCTTCATTAGGTTCAGGGGACTGCTCGGGTCTTCATTAGGTTCAGGGGACTGCTCGGGTCTTCATTAGGTTCAGCTGTGAGTCTGTGCATGCATCCGTGTCCTGTGTCCATCCGTCTACAAATATCTGCAAGATATCGCAAGAATTAATGAATGGAATTTCACAAAACTTGGATATAGGAAGCTCATTGGGCAGAATTTCACCAAATTTTGACGGAAGCTTCATTGGGATGGCTTCCTCATCTGACCTTTGTTTGTTTTGGATACTTATTGCCGCATTCATTTTATAGTATCTTCCCATAAATACTGTGCCCACTCAAGGCAAGGTGGGGAGTTGGGGGAGACTTATGTTTTTGCTAAAAAAAAAGTCAAAAAAAACAACCAGCATTGGCTTCATGCCAGGGCATGCAGGGTGGCTATTCAAGGGTCAAAGTGGAATCTCTAGTTTCAGGGATTGAAATTTATGATGTCTGCCTGCCAGAGACAAACCTATAAACACTATGTAATTCAAAGAATGATGAAGTCTAATTTTATGGAGTTTTGATTTATTCCTGTTGAATTGAGCCCTGGATGATCCAAGTTAAATTTTGTAGAATTTTAAACCCTATAGCCTTTCGGGTAACAGCTTTTATAAACCCAAATGCCCATGGGCAAAAACTTTAAAATGTTTACTGCTGAACATAGTGCGTCACTATGAGTCCCATTGAAGACTGTCCAGGGAAGACGATTGTAAAGAGGGAACCAGTTGGATCATTTTTATTGAAATCAGCCATCCATGCAACGACTCGGAGACACAGACACGCATCTGTTGCGGAAGGATGTGAAACTTTTAGTAATTAAGTTACTTGTCCAAATGGCAAGATGAAGACCGTATTTTAATCAGTGATATTTGGTCGCAGTCAATACATCATATGAATTATATATATATATATATATGTAGTCCATTATAGCACTCTTTCCCCCATAGACTTGTGGGGAATTTTCTCTCTCTGACCCATAACAGATTTGTAATGACGTAGGTCTTTAACCCATGGACTGATTTCAATTTTCATGCGTTTCCAGCGATGTAAAATATCCCGTTTTATGTCCCATGTCATGTGGAAAAATATTTACCAATGGTCTCCCACAGGCCCATTCTACATGTACGTAATTTGTTCACGTTTTATATCAATATCAGCAACGTTTAATCTAAAAATAAGTAATCTTGCGAGAAAATGTGTTGTGTCTGCTTTCCGTCTGTTGGAAATCACGAAAAAAGCGAAGAAATTGTCGCATTTTAGCTACGTTTTGCAGCGTTCTGTTGTTGTTGTTCCGCTGCAATTCCTACGTTATCGTATACCATTGTAAAGCTTATTTTCCGTACATTCGGGATTTCGCAGTTACATCATGACATGGCAGGCACAGAACGAGCTATAACTGAAAAAGTCCCATGTACTTCCCTAAAGGAGAACGAAGGCTGGTAACAAGGTGAAGTAAAACAGCATCACTGATTGGCCCAAGGTTGAGCGACCTTGAGCAACCTTTTCAGAGGCCGGCGTGATTGGAGCAGTCGGTTTATTTGCGCGTGGTCGCCATGGCCACGGGTCCACGAAACACAGCCTGGTCAAAGAATGGCGGATAAATTTTAAAACGGGAGATCAACACTGGTCCCGGGAAATGTTTATAATAAACTCAGATGGGCAGATTTGACGAGTTAGTCATCAAGGTTAGATACTTTGGTAGTTTATGCTCGCGTTACGTGAAATATTCAGGAATTTGGAAGCAGGTTTTACAATTTTTCGAACGTTTCTCTTGAAGCACACCAAACACATTTGGTGTCTAATCGCGCATTTTCCATCGATTATTTCTGTTCCTCTCCCGATTTCATTTTACCCTTACTACAAAACATACCAACAGTCTATATAGTCAGATTTATTTAAATTTTGGCTTTCTGAAAATGTATAGTTTCAATTAGGTTTTACTCAAAGTAAACGCAAAAAATTGCAAAAGTAACACGTCAAAATCCGTGACACGTGTCTCAGTGACACGTCAAAATCCGTCTTCATGGGTTAGGCGAACATCCGTCAAAATCCGTCTTCATGGTTAAGGCATGGTTTGAATTAGTTATGATGTCAGACAAGCCTGCCTTTTCTTCCGTTTTTGGGGGGATCCATTTGGATACTGGTAGCCTTTGTCAATCGGTATTCACATGGGTATTTGAGTTGCCGAATAATTTGTGAGTGTGTTAATTTTCCTTCTATTATATATGTGCAGATTACATCTAAATGCATTTAGGATACAGAGGAAACAACTTGCATCAATTATCTTTTCTTTTATTATTTTTTTGATGGGTATTGATACAAATGGATTCTGGCACTTGTGATTTACGGGTATGTGTTAGTGTTTTGGATACCCGGTGATCCATTGAAAAGCAAGGCCTGTCAGATCCTGGTGATTTCTTTGATATAATTTGAAAATACATGTAATGTCCTTCAGTACATGTACATGATGCATCATTTCTGAATATAATACATTATCCATGTACTGATGGGTCAAATGTACTCACTCAGGGAACAAGGATGCTGGCATAGGAATCGGGTTGCATGGGCAGACTTGCTTGATAATCATATAAAATAAAAAAATCTCTGTCTGAAATGCTCCAACCACGGGAAATGAACTCTAGAATTCGAAGGGGTTTACTGACAACACATTAATAGTGGAGTCGGTAACATGGGTATTTGTTAGAGTAAAACCAACATTAACATTCGCAAATACTACTTGGTTACTGCCATTCTAATTCCACTGCTTCCTTGAGAATGTAATTTAACAACATGACTTCAGAAATTGACATTTGATGTAACATAAAAAAGTCCTGGATTGCTAAGTACTCGAAGCTTCCTTGGAGCCAGGTGTTCATGAAACAGATGACAAAAAGTGATTGCGTAGCAGGTTGAAAGAATTTATGGCCATTAATGCAAAGAATTAAGGACCTCGGCTCCTCAGACAGCTTGTCATAATACTGGCGACTATCTGGGGCACATCTGGGTTTCTGGGTGAAAAAAGAAATAGGACCCAAATAGAAATGTGATAAATGATAACATGTCTCTGGTTTCATGAATGATATTACATTCCATTTCTCCTCTTTTTTGTCTCCCACAGTTGTCCTGCCGAGGTTGGCGGCCATGGCGCAGGCCAACAACAACATCACCAACGAGACCAAGAAACGAGACATTGCCATGCAGCTCTTTGAGGCCTACAGTGCCTTGTCATGTTGTTGTATCCTTGACTGATTTGAATGTATACATCACTGAAACTAGACCAGGGTTTGTATGGATCCTGAAAATAAATTAAGTCATAGAATTAGAGATTTTAAAGAAAAAAAAACAAGTAAAATGGTGCTTATATATAACTCTGAGAAGAGAAGTTTGACTAATTGAAACTGACTGTATCCTTGAAGTTCTCAATGAGATGGAAGAGGTCATCGCTGTGGGTGTGTAATATTATCTTGTGATGTCATACAGCTCTATAGTTTGTTGTTGGGACAAATTTATCCCCCTGACACCGGGTCATAGCACAAATAATAACAGAATATATGTAACAAAGTACTTAGCATAGATGATGTTGATGACATCATCGATTGTAGCGCAACATGGTACAGGGTATAATCAAGTGAAACTAATCACGTAGCTCTCCTTTTTCGAGTGTTAGGCGGCTTATGCCTTAATTGTTTAGAAATATTTACATATTCGACCAGTGAGGAGAATGTTTTTTGTACTTGGAAGGTTAATTATTTCAAAATTATTTTGTTAAATATTGAAAATGCTTTGCATTTCGCCTTTGTCGTTTTCACCCAGACTTCATATAGTTTGTCCTTCAGCTTTTTCTCGACATAAACTCAGCTGTCGTCTGAATATAACAAGAACTCATGAAATTGGTGAGCCAGTCTCGCACGTTGTTTGTTCCTTGGCTGTTATTTGAAACAGACCATTCATATCTTAGTTACTCAGAGAATGCATTCCAGCAGTGGTGGGTACGGAGTATACCAAACTGCAAGGAGGATGAGATTTACCTGTCTAGACAAAAGAATTTCCACCTCAATAATTTAAATAAAACGAGTATATTCGAAACAAACTACAACAGCACTAGCTGATTCGTCCTTGACCTGACATAGTTCTGAATGATCAGCTGATTCAGGAAGCCATGTTACCTGGGTTACGCTGTCTGAAACAGGATATGGCCCAGATAGCGCCGGACCACGAGGAGGTCGTCCAATCAATGATCAAGGAATACGAGACCAAGCTGGATACGTCCAGACCACAAGAAAGGTGGGCATTAGGCATTTATAGCAGATGTGCTTATTTTTCATAAATGGGTAATTTGGTTCCCACAACTGACTCAAATGTATGTTTGAAATTTGGCACCCCTCGCCCAGCTGAATTCAGATTTGCAAAACGTCATCGCTTATCTTTCCTTGATTGTGACGTCCTGTCAGACCAGTAGGCCGGAGACTTCGAAGCACTTTTCAAAAGCTACCAGGAGACAAAATACTTCAAATAAAATCAAGTGAAGTAGATAGGCTGATATTTCCATCATTAAATGGACCATGGAAAACATAAAAAGAAAAATATGAAAGCTTTTGCATTCACCTTTTAATAAGCACGTAATTTTCCATAAAAAATCAGTTTTGAGATTTTAACATTTTTTGGGGTCT
>JAVTVY010036790.1:0-17016 GCA_036873755.1 Hanleya hanleyi | reverse complement strand
AGGACGCATTCGAACCGTGAATAGCCCATCTCGATCCCAAATACCTTCATGTACTGCCCGAAAATGGCCACTTTCGCTACATGCCACCGCGCATGCGCAGAATGCCGATATTTCAACCCCACACCCAGTCCATCAGATGCCCCTTCATGAATGCTTCACTTTGATACCCCACTCGACCCCATCCGTCCACTAGGGGCTCCCCTAGCTCCAAAAAGGCTATTTTCATACCCTTCGGCCACCGCGCATGCGCAGAATGCCGATAGTTCAACCCCACACCCAGCCCATTAGATGCCCCTTCACAGAAGCTTCACTTTGATACCTCACTCGACCCCATCGGACCCTTAGGGGCTTCCTAGCTCCAACACGGCTATTTTCATACCCTTCGGCCACCGCGCATGCGCAGAAGGCCGATAGTTCAACCCACACCCAGCCCATTAGATGCCCCTTCACATAAGCTTCACTTTGATACCTCACTCGACCCAATCGGACCATTTTATCTAGGGACTAGATACCTCACTCGACCCCATCGGACCCTTAGGGGCTTCCCTAGCTCCAACACGGCTATTTTCATACCCTTCAGCCACCGCGCATGCGTAGAATGCCGATATTTCAACCCCACACCCAGTCCATCAGATGCCCCTTCACGAATGCTTCACTTTGATACCTTACTCGACCCCATTGGTCCATTAGGGACGCCCCTAGCTCCAAAACGTCTATTTCCATACCCTTGGGCCACCGCGCATGCGCAGAATGCCGATAGTTCAACCCCACACCCAGCCCATCAGATGCCCCTTCACGAATGCTTCACATCGATACCTCACTCGACCCCATTGGTCCATTAGGGGCTCCCCTAGCTCCAAAACGTCTATTTCCATACCCTTGGGCCACCGCGCATGCGCAGAATGCCGATAGTTCAACCCCACACCCAGCCCATCAGATGCACCTTCACGAATGCTTCACATCGATACCTCACTCGACCCCATTGGTCCATTAGGGGCTCCCCTAGCTTCAAAACGTCTATTTCCATACCCTTCGGCCACCGCGCATGCGCAGAATGCCGATAGTTCAACCCACACCCAGCCCATTAGATGCCCCTTCACATAAGCTTCACTTTGATACCTCACTCGACCCCATCGGACCCTTAGGGGCTTCCCTAGCTCCAACACGGCTATTTTCATACCCTTCGGCCACCGCGCATGCGCAGAAGGCCGATAGTTCAACCCCACACCCAGCCCATTAGATGCACTCATTGACCTTTGGTGAGAGAGAGAGAGAATTATTAGGTTTAGCGTCACATTCAGCAATCAATATGTCACCTCAGCTGTCTGGATAGAGATCACGACACAAACACTGGCCGCCATCTTGTCCCACCTCCCACACGACACAAAAAACCAGCCGCCATCTTAACCCACCTCCCACACGACACACAAACAGACCGCCATCTTGTCCCACCTCCCACACGACACACAAACAGGCCGCCATCTTGTCCCACCTCCCACACGACACACAAACAGGCCGCCATCTTGTCCCACCTCCCACACGACACAAAAAACCAACCGCCATCTTGTCCCACCTCCCACACGACACACAAACAGGCCGCCATCTTGTCCCACCTCCCACCACACAGGCCACGCCCCCTCATCACGCATGCGCACCCCCTCAATTGTGACGTCAAAACACACAAATTGACCTCTATGACCTCTACATCCGGGGGGAATGTTACTTATCTTGCGCGCTGTATACTACTGACACCATGTTACAAGAAAGTCCCCTTCCCCCTAAATAGTAACACCTTGAGCTGGGAAGCTGAAACTTACCATTGAGCTGAAACTTACCATTCCATACCCTTGGGTCAAGTTCTACCTTAAAATATAAAAAGAACATCCAAGATGGCCGCTTTGATGACAAACATTTTTCGTCGATTTATCGATGAAATTTTCCGATTTATTTATTTATGTGTTTTCTCTGCAAAAACTGCACGATAAATTAACCTGGTGTGAAATAAAATAGATTTTACCCTATTTACCTTGAAGAAAAGCAGGAATTCTGAAGAAAAACGACGAAAACATCACTTTTCTGATACCCCATATTTCCGCCATCTTGAATTTATTCATGATCATCTACTCGGGAGATTATGCAAATGGGCTAAAATTGACCACAATATGATGAACTGAGAAGTCGTGAATGGTCAGATTTCATTTGTCGTTCCGGAGATAGGAGAGAAAGTTATTGGTGAGGGGAGGGGCATAATGCACCCCCTCCCCGGCCAGGAAGAGTTGAACCACTACATCCTCTTCTGTATCGACTTAATCTACCACTGGAATTAATTTGGAAGGTTTATTCAACAAACAAACAGTTTTTCGAGAAAAGAGGGGTTTCCTTTCTTATCACTCATAACGATAGATCAAAATTTTACTGAACTCCCAAAATGCACAAAACATTATACAATGCAGATTTCAAGCTATTTCCAGAAGTTGTACAGCCACTGTGTTAAATCAGCCACTCTGTTAAATCAGCCAGTTAAATAATTTTGATAGAATTATTGCGTTGTCATTTCAAACAATTCACATGTGGAATGTATGTGGATCCTTACAAACTCAAAAGATCTACGGAATAAGTAGATGGCAAAGGACGCATACCGTATAGACATGTGTCTGCCTGGGATTTATCGATTCTCTATCCTACTATTCCTCATTAAGGACTCACTAAACACCCTATTTCATTAGTAATACCGGTGTTCATTAAACTGGTCACCGGTATGTTGAATGTCAAACCCCATATGGGTTCATTCATTTCTACTGCACGCAAAGGATATCATACATCGGATGTTATTCTGTTGATGGAATTTCTTCGATTTCTCATTAACAATCTTCAGGTGAAATTCGGTAGCACCATATCCCAACGGCATATACGTATCCCAATAGGTAAAGCTTGTGCACCGCGTTTGTCTGACTTATATATATTCTCGTTTGAATACGCCCGTAAGCAGAAATCGTCAAAAGAAAACAATTGCAAAGCCTGTTCCTTCTTATTTACCAAACGCTATATTGACGATCACCTGGCACTAGATATTCCCATATTAGCGACAGTGTGAAAGATATATACCTTCCGACACTGGGTGTGAAAGAATGGAACAGATGCAACATCATTTTTGGACTTACCTTTACTAGTTGGACAACGGCATTCTCTCAAGTCGACTCTATGACAGGAGAGACGATTACAATTTGGCATAGGTAATTACCCAGTTCTGGAAAGCAATATTTCAGAAGCATTTGGATAAAGAATACTGGTCAGTGTTTAGTATTTTATGTAAAGAACATCATCATGTCATCGTGTCGTCATTGTTTTCCGCTTCCCTCTTGTAAGAAATGATCTTGTATTTTTAAGTTGTAAGTTTCGTTTCTTGGATATCTTACCAATTTCATATATTGACGCGGAAATTCTGTTGCAGACGACGGATCTATGTGAATTACAAGCGTCTAGTCCGTCATTCATAATCCAGCCGTCGTCCATTAGAGAATATCCGCGTCCATTCCATAATCCAAAGACCTATTCCATTTTCCACATAACAGTATTAGCACCAAATTCAAAAAGACAATCATAGTATACATAAACATAGGCTTGTTTCCTGCAAGAGAAGCGGTCAACAGTTTTCAATGATGCCGGCAAGACATCATGATGTTCCAAAAATATCAAATCCGTATCGCTGATCAGTATTCTTAATCCATAATATTCGTTATAGAGTCGTCATCTAAAAAAGATGTATCTCAGTCACGCTTTGATTGTGACTGTTCATATGAGCACCATGAGGATCTTGAAGTACATGGGTTCAACGGCCCCTAGCCCCGGGTTAAGCGGAATTAGACACAAGTTACGAAACGTAGCGCCATAGATCTTGCACGCTACGTTCGTATTTTGCTATCAGCATGCGATATGTATCGCCAAATTTGAGAAACTTTGAGTGGAGGCGCTTGGTGGAATAGCCCTGTTTATAAGTTTCTGCAACAATGTGTTGTGACGTTGATTAAAATCATCACATTTAACACAGGATCTAGCAAATGCTACTAAGCGAGATATGTATACGCCATATTCAGGTCCCACTGGAATATTACTATCCAGAAAGGGATAGTTTACGATGTCGAAATTGTAATCATCTCTTTTGTCATAAAGTCGACGAGAGAGAATGCTCGCTTCATTTTTATAGAGGTAGAGATCTAAATAAGATGTGCCTGTAGGGCTATCTGTAGTTTCCTTCAAATCCAGTGAAGGTGGATATATATCCTTCACTGCGTCATTTATATAGCGATTATCCACAGCGAGAAGATCGGATCCAAGGCCTATAATCGTATGGATAAGAGAAATATATAATAATTCATAAGTGGCATATAATAATGTTTTACAAGTAATATGTTGCCATTTTTGTTTTGCCCGAGGGGACCTTTCGGTAACTGTGCTTTCAGAGTTATAAGGTTGGATCACCTGGATCATGCAGTGAATCAACAAACAGGTATATATAGATACACAGAAACCAGTAAAATGACGATATTACATGACCATGTACAGCAACCTGGAACTTGGAAGTGTCACTTGATCCTTCTACTACACTGCTCCCGTCTGTGACATATGGAACATTTGTATAACTAACATGGACTGTGTGACAGCATTAGCCTTTTCATTGTTTAAACTTGAAGTAACAAGAATTTACTTGGAGGGATACTCTTTAATCAAAAGCACAAATAAAGCAAACTTGTTCCGGAACTGACTACGTTTCATGTCGAGTCTGGGCACATTGTCAGGCGCATATGAATACGAAAACTGTTGTATATGAGGCTCGGGATCTGGTCGCCACCTAACGGGCTAATCTATGACATCAAACCAACAGTGGTAGACGCTTTAGCACGTTTACAGGCAACAGTTTTCACGCCATGTCTTAAAAATTGCAAAGATACCGATCCCTGAGAATGTCACGTATAAACAGCCCACAAACAAACAGATCAATGAGAATGAGTGTGAACAGAAAGAGAATAGTACAGCGGCGATTGAATGCCTTGGAGAGGAGAGTGTCAGTGCGTGTATATTTGACGTCTGTACGATGGGACCTAATTGAGACAAGGTGTTCTTAACATCTAATCAATTATCTGACTTTGATTCACACGATACGGTTCATATCCCACCATTGATTGTGTTTCCGTGAGGACAAGCCTGGTGTTCGTATTTGCGCAGTTAAGTAGCATTTCCTCGGTGGAGAATGTTTTACCTGATAGCTGCTCTATAATTTCGTGGAATTCAAGTCATACAGTTTCCTTTTGCGAAATAGAAAACGGCTTCAAAGTCCCTAAAACACAACCAGTATTTGATAGTTCCGTGGCTTTGATGAGACAGGAAAACAGCTATATCTTCTATTTTTGAAGTTTGCTTACCTCATTTCATATATTTCTTGTGGTTATCGTGCTCGTTCTAATCAAAATTACGAGCAGATTATTTATATGATCTCTATAGCACTTTGGCTATCCAGAGTCATCTTGGCGGCGGTCGTAAAGTGATAATTTAGTTAAATGGAAGCTCAATCGGAAATATTTGACGTATGTGACTAAAAAATCAGTCCTAATCAAATTGCTGTTGCTTTTGGCTAACGAGCAAAAAGGCTAAAGTAGTCACTCAAGCCAAAGGCAATCCTCTGTTGATGTAGTGTAGTAGAACGAGCCATTGGCACTTTCAAGGAAGGAAATAATGGTTCAGATAATCCGTAGAGATAAGCGCTATTCCAGAAATGAAGAAACATTTGTCGATCGTTCTTGCAGCCATATCAGTAATATTATTGACGGGGCTGGCCCTAATCTGTGGGTACGACCCATCGGAAGTGTTCGCGCCTGCCGGGTATGATTTCTAAGTGAAATCAGAATTACGAAAGCACATTAATTATGCCTTAACCTAAACTTGACGGAACGAAAACTCAACGTCGATTCTATCGAATACAAATGTCTCATGCATGGATCTTGCTAATGGTCAGAAAGACAGATGTGATGTACGTGTTCTCTCAATCGTGGTCAGTTAGTGCGTGGGTGAGAATCAAGTTACATGAATTAAAAAGAGGTCTTTGTAATAAAAACTGCTCCAATTGTTAACTGAAGGCCAGGCTTAACGAGAGCACAGCCACATACGAGAATGCGCATGTTGTAATACTTACAAGGGTTAAACTTTTGTATTCCGAATCGTTAGTATACCAATAAAACGTTTTTTCAGTCTGGACAATACTGAGACTATGTAGGGCACGCTCTTCAGGTTGGAATCCGTGGATAAAGGCATGAGACTCATAATGCATACTCAAACCATGGTTTAATATGACGTAGGTAGGGCGTCCAATATATTTTGCAGAAACCCATGTTTACTAGTCCATTGGCCACGACCTCAAATTTCACCGATCGGTACCACTCGAGGTGGCAAATTCTAGTAATATTTTTCGAAGAGGTACATGTGTGTAGATGTTATTCGTATGTGATAACCGTTGCAGATCGGTAGCTTAACGGTAGCAAAACACACTTTCTTAACCCCATCCCTGCCAGTATTCCGAACTCAAAGAATGGGGGCAGGGGAATGGCTCCTCGGAGTATATTAGTTATTTCTGTCGCTGAAGAGCTGAAACTTCATATACTTTGTGGGCAGGGCCTGGTCCGTTAGTGGAAGTTAACATACCTAAATATTACCGTTGTATAATGTCGTAGTGACGTAATAACATGTGGCAGCATTTATTGTCGAAATTTCGGTTGGATTTCTAATTGGTTTTTTTCCGATTCTGCCGGCACCATGTGACGTATGAACTTTTGTAAATGCTCTTTGAAGAGGTATTTCTATGAAGATTTTGCCCATATGTGATAACACATGCAGATCAGTACCGTAGTGGTAGTTATGGTACACTTTCTGAACCCTCCCCCCATCACATTCTGCACCCACATCTGGGGGGTGGGGTAAGATTAAAAATTAATAATTTAATTATTCCTGATGATAGAGAGCTATAACTGTCCACCTCCTGCATGTGAGGTATTCGCCTTCTGTAAACAAGTTAACGGGGTTTGAAATGATAATTTTTATGACGTCAAAGTGACATCATAACATGAACAATAATTCATTTTTAAATTTTTCGATACTTTCGAAAAATTTGGCTGGTAAATCTTGAGGTAATAGATTCGGTTCATTTTTTGTAAGGGGTATTTACATGCAAATGCTATCCATTTGAGAGAGCCGTTGTATATCGGTTGTTCACGGGTTGTTATAGTACATTTTCCGGTTCCTACCTCTTTCTGAATTCTCAACCCAAGTTTGCAGGTAGGGTATGGTCCTTCCGATATTTCCATTATGATTAGATAGCTGAAAAGTACCTACCTGTACCTCCATGCCCTTTTTTTTATTGAAGCATCTATTGAAACTTTCATCTGATGCTATGATAACGTCACCGCGACTGAATAATAATGATGATAATTTTGGGGTTATTTTATTTTCTCATTTTCACTTGAACCAAATGAAGTGGTAAATCCTGTTATATTTCTTTGAAGAGCGTAAGCGGCCAAACAGTGGCCGTACGGAAGACATGGAGAAGGACAATTAAGGAAATGTTCCGAGATATTGCGATATTTCCATTGATTCTCATCTTGACTACCAATCGTCTTTCCTATCCGTCTCTTCCCACCAAATCTTGTTCTCTTCTGTCATTATTGGTATGGATCTGACGAAATGGAATTTTCGTCTTAATCTACCATATTATGCCTCCAGACTTTTGTTATAATTGCAATTAACCTTGATGAGTATAAATACTTTCTCAATTTACAAATGCTACAGCATATGGTCACCCTTTATGATGACTTAATGTTGGCCACCTTAGAATTTGCATCGTTTTTACGACGTTACCCTTTCTTTACATCTTGGCCACCGATTGTTTGCTAATCCAGGTTGGTCAACGTGGTATCCCAGCAAATGTTATGCTTTAGTCCTGCAAACGTGTTGAACGGGTAATCCACTCGGTGGTGCCAAATGCAAATTTGTTTCATAGCCAGAGATGGCCATATGTGTTAGACATCTGTGTTTGAAATGCGATGTTTGCTTCTTAAAATGCATAAACATTGCCCTTTTAGAGCTTTTCAGATGATTTTGATACCACCTTTACCTCTGGGCATTATCCCGTGAAAGCTGCTGCTTGCTGGGAGCTGCATAAATGCATGCCCAATGGCCTCTTTCAGAGATTGCAAAAGATAGAAATTCAGAAAATCCAATACCACCAACATCGTCTCCAAACACACATGATACACCTACCGATGAACCTGATGGTGGAAAAATATCCAGGAAATCAACAAGGTGATTCCTTCTTGACTCCAGCCCGCTACCAGGCCATTCCCTCTGTCTATATCTTCTACTGTCGAGAGCCCTGGCAAACGGCTTTTTCGAACGTAAATAATTCATTGATGACGTCGCCTACTCTGTCAGCCAATCAGGTGATTGGCTTTGCTTTGATCAAGGGTCACAGGGTCCGGCGCTGAGGTCAGAATGCCAGTGTGCGCCATTCAGGATCTGAGCCAAACAGAAGCGCCACAAGACCACTCAATAATTAGCTGTTTAAATGAATGTCAACAAATCTCATAAGTGTTAAGGTAGACCATGGTATTCGCGATGATTATTCGTACCTGGATGTATAACTTTGGTCCGAATGAAAACGAATATGGTAAGGGAACCATGCATACGTGGTAACGTCATCATAGGCTCCGTCATCAATCGGATTGAAGCTGATACTCGATAGTGAAATGCTGCAAACCTGAAACTGGACTAACAGACTGTGACCCTGCTCGACTGGGATGGTTGCTGAAAGGGAGTATCATATATCCTGCTAACATCTTTGGTGGAACATGAAAAATGTCAGCGTTGATGCAGAGAGTATGCCTAAATCATCAGTTGCAGAGACGGATAGTTCGATAACAATGTTCAGAAATTATTTCACTTCCACTCACACTAACTGCCCATATGCCATTATGATGAAATGATTTGCCTTAAAATTAGGCACATAGATGATCAGGCAGTTTGGAAATATTGTTTAGAAGTTGAATGTAGCTAAATCCTTTGAAATCGTGTCTGTGACATGTTTAGCTCTTCAGATAACCATACTCCAATATATAGATGATGAATGGTCCCCGCATCAGTAAAACTCCAGAATCATCACACCAACCTGCCCTAATTACACATTTCCCTGCATACAGTCATGTCCTGTTCTGGAGATTTGTGATGATGATAGTATCGTGTATAACACTCAGGGAATTTCTGCACCAATAATCGAAAGCCCTTATTCACAATTACAAGCGTCTAGTCCGTCATTCATAATCCAGCCGTCGTCCATTAGAGAATATCCGCGTCCATAATCCAAAGACCTATTCCATTTCCATATAACAGCATTAGCACCAAATTCAAAAAGACAAAAGTATACATAAACATAGGCTTGTTTCCTGCAAGAGAGAAGCGGTCAACGGTTTTCAATGATGCCGGCAAGACATCATGATGTTCCAAAATATCAAATCCGTATCGCTGATCAGTATTCGTAATCCATAATATTCGTTATAGAGTCGTCATCTAAAAATGATGTACCTCAGTCACGCTTTGATTGTGACTGTTCATATGAGTACCATGAAGATCTTGAAGTACATGGGCTCATACGGCCCCTAGCCCCGGGTTAAGCGGAATTAGACACATGCTACGAAACGTAGCGCCATAGATCTTGCACGCTACGTTCGTATTTTGCTATCAGCATGCGATATGTATCGCCAAATTTGAAAAACTTTGAGTGGAGGCGCTTGGTGGAATAGCCCTGTTTTATAAGTTTCTGCAACAATGTTTTGTGACGTTGATTAAAATCATCATTTAACACAGGATCTAGCAAATGCTACTAAGCGAGATATGTATACGCCATATGCAGGTCCCACTGGAATATTACTATCCAGAAAGGGATAGTTTACGATGTCGAAATTGTAATCATCTCTTTTGTCATAAAGTCGACGAGAGAGAATGCCCGCTTCATTTTATAGAGGTAGAGATCTAAATAAGATGTGCCTGTAGGGCTATCTGTAGTTTCCTTCAAATCCAGTGAAGGTGGATATATATCCTTCACTGCGTCATTTATATAGCGATTATCCACTAATAACTCGAACCTCTACACAGGCATAGCAAGGTAGTATTTTATGCAGGAAAACTTGACAACAGTTTCGAATAATGCTGAAATTGAAGACATCATGATGTTCGTTTCAATCATCAAATCTGGTTGAACATTCATATGGGTTACATACTAAAATTTCCATACAGCCTCATCAGTACTGTTGACAATTGTCGATTTCGGATTCGTTCAGTAGTTGATACCGGTATCCATTTTACATCACATACCATGCAATTATGGTTAGAAACGATTTCCAACTGACAAAACCAGTCAGACGAATTTTATTGAATTGAACAGAATAGTCTCCAGATTTGAATTCTTTGTGGCTTTGGTGGTTAAATCTTATACAGTCCCTTTGTCTCTTCCACCCACTGACTGTACCCTAAAAAATACCACACCCAAACGCAGTGGTAAACTAACCTGAGCTTATCTACGTTGAAAACTTGACACGCACATCGTCTGTGCTTTCAATCGCCCACGCTGATGTTAGCAATATACTCCTGCCACATATTCGATATTCTACTCCTGCCAACAAGATTCTGGTTCCGTTCTTAACACACATTCAAGTTCTCACGCTGGGGTGAGATATTATCAAGTTGCCAGTATGTATTTGGGATGGACACTCAACAATCATGACACATGTTGCACAGGAAACACATGTTGTCAACACAAAATAGTAAAACTAGATCGACAGTTTATTTTTACGCAACACTACCATGAGTTAAATTTGCTCTTGTTCTCCCATCGTTTGGCATGATCTTGCATCGAAGAACCTACTATAGATTTAATCGATGGAATATTATCATTTTAATATAACTGTCTTCATTCACCCCCAAATGATAAATAACACCTCCAGCTTACACTTATAATGAAATATGAGATAACAGACATGTATATATGTGTTAGTCTGGCGAGATACGACGATGTAATTAAACGTTTTATCAGTTTATTTAACATTTTATCATAGCATAGGGCTAAAATGTATAGGGAATAATCGTTTAGCTCCTTAAACATAGATTTAAAGAAAACATCTGGTGAGCCATGCCCCGTCACCCCCAACTTTTGGCTTGGAGTAGGGATAAGGCCAGGTTTCATAAAACGAGCTATAATTACATTATAAGCTGCTGAACGTCAAAGATTATCACCTATGGATAGCAACTACATAATAATACCACTATGGGAAACTTTGATGGGATCTGCTACCTCAAATGGCACCAACTGAATAGAAAGTATGTATTGAAAATAGACTAAACGACCGCCAAAAACTGATTTTCCGTTTTATGACGTCCTCAAGGGATTTAGTTAATTTATTTTTACAGGTTTCTATGAACAAGGACCTAAACGTAGTGTGTGAAAAATTTCAATTTCAAATGATAAAAATATGCGAGGAACCATAACCCATCCCCCACATTTGGGTTAAGAATGGGGGCGGGGTAGGTTTCCGAAAGTGTGCTACAACTACCCATAAGTTGCCGATCTACAACTGTTATTACATATAGGTAACAGTTACATAGAAATACCTCTTCAATGAACATGAATCAAATCTGCTATGCAAAGTGATACCAGCAGAATTTGAAAAAATCTATTTGAAAATGGACAAAAAAAGACAATAAACTGTTCACTGGGTTATAACGTCACTGTGACGTCACCAAATGATTATGTGACATGATGTTTGCTCGTTTCAATAAGAAAGCACCTATGCCCAAAGTCTACGAAGTTTTAGATCTCTAGAGGGAAGTATAAGAAAAATATCCGAGGGACCATACCCCACCCCTCAAATTTGGATTTAGAATTGGGGAAGGGGTAGGGTTGAAAAGGCGTGGTATACTACCCTTAAGCTACCGATCTGCAACGGTTATCACATATGGATAGCATCTAAAATTTGTTTCATTGTAAACTAAGTAAGCGCTAACAAAAACAGTGTAATTTTCTGGACACGTAACAGATGTTCTGTAACTAGCTGTGATACTTTTTAGAAGTAACTGTTCCAATATACGTCGAGGCTTAGTACATATTCAACTATATACGACCTAGAACGCGTTTGCTGCTGATATCTGATACAGAATCAACAGTGGCAGCGCTTCAGCATATTCAGAGGCGGGACTCATATATTGTCCAAGTATTGATCCCTGGTGGGTCTGTCACGTACAAACAATCCTCGCCCAATGAGAATGAATGTGAAGAGGACGATGATAAAATTTTGAATGTCTTAGAGTATAGAGAGTGTCGGTACGTGTGTATTTTCCGTCTGTACGGTGCGATCTATTTTAGACAAAGTGTCGTTAATATGTTATCCATTATCGTATGTTCACACTCAAAGGAACGCGTGATACGATTCATTTTCCGCCATACTCTAGAAATCCATCCTTGCTTTTATGTTTAATCAGCATTCTCTCTGTGGAGAAGGCTGTACATGATGACTGCTATACTTATTCTTGTAATTCGCGTTACATAGCTTCCTTTTCTGAAATATAAAACACCGAGTAATGCACTCAAATACAACCGGTATGCGATTGCTGTTTATTGGGGTTATGCAAAGATCTACATATTAGTGGCAACCATGCGGCCAATATTCCCCATGCAGAGGGAAAATAGCGATTAAACTCATTCTTTAAAATGCTGATGAAATTATTATTGATCAATTCATTTTGGCATCTGTTAATATTTCTTGTCAAAAATGTGAAACAGATCACTTATCTGACTTCTATATGATTTCAGTCAACTGGAATCATCTTGGCGGTGGCCGTAAAATAATGAATTAGTTCAATGTGAGCACAATCCGATATTTGCTGTGTACAGCGGACGAAATCGGCACTGATCAAAACGCTGTGGCTTTTGGCTATCGGAAAAAAAGACTCAGTTGTACAAATATTTCTTAATCTCAGACAAACCTGTGCATAGAAATATGCTTATTGTCTTTTTATGAAGTTGCGATATCCTTCCACACTACAAAGCACACACTTGCGAATCTCTGCTTGGTTATCAATATTCTAAAACGGACTTCGTAACATAAGTAAGAAAAATCAACCTCGGTTTCATCGAATACCAAAATTTCTACCATCCGGAACGACAAACACGTGAGTGCTGACACTCCGAAACTTTTTTCTTATATTCTGGTGTCAATTTTGCCTATATTTGCATACCCCGAGGAGAGGATCATGGGTAAATTCAAGATGGCGACCATGTGTGGTACCAGAAAAGTGATGTTTTTTGTCATTTTTCTTTAAAATTCCTGCTTTTCTGCAAAGAAAAGTACTCAAAGGCTTTTTTATATCTCACATCAGATTATTTACTAATTTATCATGCAATTGCCAAAACATAAACACAGACAACTAAATCGAACACGCCGACCGTAAAATCGTCCGCAAATGCCTTTTCTATTTAAGTTTTTTTTTAATGTTCTAGTAGGGCTTGGTCCAACGGTTTATTGTGGTAAGATTCAGTCTGATAGTCCTAGGGATAAGAACAATATTTACAAGGCCTGGGCTACATGATTGAGCTATTTCGTCCCCTCTCCCCGCATATCATACTTATTTTCGTTACCCCTTTGTGTAGGGGGCTTAAAGTTTTCATACTACATATTTGAATCCAGCTCTATATCTTATGATCTCTCCAATTTTTTGTGTGTGTGGGGGAGGTTACTGGTTTATCGATTTTTATCGATTTTTTATTCTCTAAAGTTAATTGATATGAATAGAGAGAATAGATTTGAGGAAATTTTTAGGCGAGAGAAATGCTGAAAATGGACAGAAAGATAAAAAAATCCGATGACAGCCCGTGGCCACCATTTTAAATTTTCCCATGATACTGTGGATAGAGGATTATCAAACTCCAACTCAACATGACGTCAATAAGATTCACGAACAACTCACAAAGTCTCCGCTTTGTTGTTCTCTTCGATCCGGAGCTGCGGTGAACCGCTTGGTAGAGGGGCGCATAATGCTCGTCCCCAGGCCACATAGGGTTGAGTTAAAAAACTAAAAATACAGAATATAGAGAATTGGCACACATAAGGGCTTCGCCAGCAGTTGCTGACGTATCCCAAGTATCCACTGAAAGATGTTTTATGTAGGTTATACATGTACGATATATTGTGCACTGTACCAATTTTGCGGTATAGAAAAAATGGCATGATATAGAAAAACACGATATTTTCAAATATACACACGGGAATTCTTTATGAACCAAATCTAGCTACTGAATACTGCATACAGCCACGGTCAATGAACATTATCGAACGACACCATATGGCCATATATATATATGTTCAATATATCATATCATATCAACCAATTGGACGGTGTTGTGAATTTCCTGTCTCGATATACATATATAGAAGAGGGATTGCTACGAAATGTCAAATCAGGCGCTTATTTTTAGTTATTGGGATCATTTTACATACAACTTCTGCAAGCATGTACATTTTCTATTAACTTCATATCGTCTGTCATAGAGGTACCTATAACATTGAAAAACACAATTTGGACGATGGCTAGCTACAGAGTAGCTAGTATCACATTCAATATTCAGCTATCGCCCATAAAATAATTTTAGCGCCAATAATCGAAAGACCTATTCCATATGACGGTCAACACAGAATCCAAATGCATATGAACAAAAACACAAGATGGTTTCCTACAAGACTGACGCGGTCAACAGTTTTCAATGATGCCAGCAAGACATGATGCGGTCCCAATCACTGGCCATTATTCTTTATCCAAATGAATTTTCAAATCGTTTCCAGAGTGTGTATCTCAGTCACATTTTGATTGCGTGGGTTTGTTAAAACATCATGGAGATGTAAAACACATGATATTCAAACTGTCTCCAGGTTAACCATGTTAAATGGAATTAGATACAAGTTACGAAACGTAGCGCCAAAGATCTTGCACTCTACGATCGTATTTTGCCATTTAAATCCAATGAAGAAAGGTAAATATTCTTCGCAGCCTTGCCAATATAGAAATTATCCAGAGAAAGGTGAGGGTTTATATAGCGTTGAGTGAATGAGAAGGAATTTGGGATGGTTATCGTTTGACAATTTCTATTCATATGAAATAAAAAGACTGAATGTCTCATCTGATAGTTATTTATTTAGTTATCCGGAGCATTCTACATACACAGTCAGCAAGCATGCACATTCTCCATTAAATTCATATGGCCCAGCATAGATATACTTATTTCATTAGGAAATACAATGGGCTGCTACTGAATGTGGGATCTGACGATTGCACATGTTTATTCTACGTACTACATTCACCACCCGCTGGTTCCCCACTAACTTTACATGCTATATCGTTCTTATACTTAAAACATATGAAAAGACAACTTGGGTCTGACGAGGTTGATTAAGATGATAGCTAAATCATATGAAGGGTTCTAGAAGAGGTCTATATAGAAACAAGCGCTGGATGAGCGCAAAGATCTCCGTCGAGGCAACAAGGTCCGTAGGGGAATATATCACTGAATAACATAGGGCCGGATGCCAAGCCCAATTTTGCATTTGTTGGACGTTAACTTCACCAATGGTAATTAACCTGAGATTGAGGGTCCCCCACTAGCATGTCCAGCTGGGGATGTGGAAGTCACATTCCCCGCAAATAATTTTTGTGTGATTTCACGTGCTTGAAATATTGGGGTATGGAATAGAGTAGTGCGACGAAATTTCGATACGTTGACTTTGTCAAATACGTTAGATATGCATAGATTTTGCTCGTATTTAAAGTGTTATGTCCGTTTCGGCCGAGATAACATTAGTGGTGTTACCGCGGTGCCAGTTTTCGTTTTGTCTGGTTATGATCGATTACAGCGTCTGTAATAATTTTAGCTCTTAAATGAATATGTACTGTGAAAGCGGAGGTCGCACTTTACCTGGAAATGTCGGTGAGGAAGTGTGGTTTTCCTTTATTTCATTCTTAGACTTGTAGTTTTGTCACATTGTTTCGTCCACGAACACTTCGTTGGAACTGGCTCTGTGCGCTCGATTAGTATTTGGGATTCAAATTGCGCATTTGTGCGGTCCTATATTTATATCAATAAATGTTGGGGATTATGTAGCTTATGTTTCCATACTAATTATTTTTCTAAAATTAGAGATTATTCATATTTTGAGGTCTTGTTCTTTACTAAAATATGGCCTTGTAAAGCTGTCAAACGCCAGTGTTTGAATTCTGATTGCATGGCTCTGCCAATGAAATCACGGTGCGTAAGCCATGTGATCTCTACATCATCTGGCGGCCTATATGAAGTTCATGTAAGGTAAGATCTGTGCATTCTGCCCCTTGTTCTTGACGAGGTATGATCAACTTGCCACGGCAAGAGATTACAGACATACATGCACATATATATGTCACGAAAGTAGCTGACATGTGGTATCCTTCAGGATGGTGTTTTACCAAAGTGAATATCCGTCATGTTGAGATATCCTACAGTGGTGAATGGAAGGATACCATAGATGTCAGGATATATATATCCTTCAGGATACTATAGATGTCAGGACATATCCTTCAGGATACCATAGATGTAAAGTCATATATCCTTCAGGATACCATAGATGTCAGGATATATATCCTTCAGGATACCATAGGTGTCAGGATATGTATATATATATCCTTCAGGATACTATAGATGTCAGGACATATCCTTCAGGATACCATAGATGTCAAGTCATATATCCTTCAGGATACCATAGATGTCGGCATATATATCATTCAGGATACTATAGATGTCAGGTTATATATCCTTAAGGATATCGAAGATGTCGGGTCCAATATCCTTCAGGATACCATAGATGTCAAGCCATATATCCTTCAGGACACTGTAGATGTCAGGAT
>JAVTVY010036789.1:0-16857 GCA_036873755.1 Hanleya hanleyi | reverse complement strand
CAATCTCTTTCTATCATTTTATCTGATTTCTGCCTGGAATATATGGTTGGGCAGGCTGAGATAGGACAAACGCGAAGCTGGTACTCGGACAGGGCCAGTTTTATTGATGATTGCCGCAAATCTGTATTTCCAGTCTATTTTTATTAGTGGTTAGGTCCCAAAGCCTTCTAAATATGTTGCTTTTCTAATGTCTTTCTATCAGTTTATCTGATTTCTACCTGGAATATATGGTTGAGCAGGCTGAGATAGGACAAACGCGCACCTGGTACTCGGAACGGGCCAGTTTTATTGATGATTGCTGCAAATCTGTACTTCCGGTCCATTTTTATTGGTGGTTTGGTTCCAAAACCTTCCAAATATGTTGCTTTTCCAACCTCTTTTTGTTATTTTATCTGATTTCTACCTGGAATATATGGTTGAGAATGTTGAGATAGGAGAAACGGGCGCCTGCTACTCGGACAGGGCCAGTTTCATTGATGATTGCCGCAAATTTGTACTTCCGGTCTATTTTTATTAGTTGTTTGGTCCCAAAACCTTCTAAATATGTTGCTTTTCCAATCTCTTTCTATCAGTTTATCTGATTTCTACCTGGAATATATGGTTGAGCATGTTGAGATAGGAGAAACGGGCACCTGCTACTCGGACAGGGCCAGTTTCATTGATGATTGCCGCAAATCTGTACTTCCGGTCTATTTTTATTAGTTGTTTGGTCCCAAAACCTTTTAAATATGTTGGTTTTCCAATCTCTTTCTATCATTTGATCTGATTTCTACCTGGAATATATGGTTGAGCATGTTGAGATAGGAGAAACGGGCGCCTGCTACTCGGACAGGGCCAGTTTCATTGATGATTGCCGCAAATTTGTACTTCCGGTCTATTTTTATTAGTTGTTTGGTCCCAAAAACCTTCTAAATATGTTGCTTTTCCAATCTCTTTCTATCATTTGATCTGATTTCTACCTGGAATATATGGTTGAGCATGTTGAGATAGGAGAAACGGGCACCTGCTACTCGGAAAGGGCCAGTTTTTATTGATGATTGCCGCAAATCTGTACTTCCGGTCTATTCTTATTAGTGGTTAGGTTCCAAAACCTTCTAAATATGTTGCCTTTTCAATCTCTTTTTGTTATTTTATCTGATTTCTACCTGAAATATATAGTTGAGCATGTTGAGATAGGAGAAACGGGCACCTGCTACTCGGAAAGTGACAGTTTCATTGATGATTGCCGCAAATCTGTACTTCCGGTCTATTTATATTAGTGGTTTGGTCCCAAAACCTTCTAAATATGTTGCTTTTCCAATCTCTTTCTATCAGTTTATCTGATTTCTACCTGGAATATATGGTTGAGCAAGTTGAAATAAGAGAATTGGGCATCTGCTACTCGGACAGGGCCAGTTTCATTGATGATTGCCGCAAATCTGTACTTCCCGTCTATTTTTATTAGTGGTTTGGTTCCAAAACCTTCTAAATATGCTGCTTTTTCAATCTCTTTTTGTTATTTTATCTGATTTCTACCTGGAATATAAGGTTGAGCATGTTGAGATAGGAGAACCTGCTACTCGGACAGGGCCAGTTTCATTGATGATTGCCGCAAATCTGTACCTCCGGTCTATTTTTATTAGTGATTTGGTCCCAAAACCTTCTAAATATGTTGCTTTTCCAATCTCTTTCTATCATTTGATCTGATTTCTACCTGGAATATATGGTTGAGAATGTTGAGATAGGGGAAACGGGCGCCTGCTACTCGGACAGGGCCAGTTTCATTGATGATTGCCGCATATTTGTACTTTTGGACTATTTTTATTAGTTGTTTGGTCCCAAAACCTTCTAAATATGTTGCTTTTCAATCTCTTTCTATCATTTTATCTGATTTCTACCTGGAATATATGGTTGAGCATGTTGAGATAGGAGAAACGGGCACCTGCTACTCGGACAGGGCCAGTTTCATTGATGTTTGCCGCAAATCTGTACTTCCGGTCTATTTTTATTAGTGATTTGGTCCCAAAACCTTCTAAATATGTTTCTTTTCCAATCTCTTTCTATCATTTTATCTGATTTCTGCCTGGAATATATGGTTGGGCAGGCTGAGATAGGACAAACGCGAACCTGGTACTCGGACAGGGCCAGTTTTATTGATGATTGCCGCAAATCTGTATTTCCAGTCTATTTTTATTAGCGGTTAGGTCCCAAAGCCTTCTAAATATGTTGCTTTTCTAATGTCTTTCTATCAGTTGATCTCATTTCTACCTGGAATACATGGTTGAGCATGTTGAGATAGTAGAAACGGGCACCTGCTACTCGGACAGGGCCAGTTTCATTGATGATTGCCGCAAATCTGTACTTCCGGTCTATTTTATTTTGTGGTTTGATCCCAAAACCCTCTAAACATGTTGCTTTTCCAATCACTTTCTACCAATTTATCTGATTTCTACCTGGAATATATGGTTGAGCAGGTTGAGATAGGAGAAACGGGCACCTGCTACTCGGTCAGTGCCAGTTTCATTGACGATTGCCGCAAATCTGTACTTCCGGTCTATTTTTATTAGTGGTTTGGTCCCAAAACCTTCTAAATATGTTGCTTTTCCAATCTCTTTCTATCACTTTATATGATTTCTACCTGGAATACATGGTTGAGCATGTTGAGATAGTAGAAACGGGCACCTGCTACTCGGACAGGGCCAGTTTGGTTGATGATTGCCGCAAATGTGTATTTCCGATCTATATTTATTAGTGGTTTGGTCCCAATACCTTCTAAATATGTTGCTTTTCCAATCTCTCTCTATCATTTTATTTGATATCTACCTGGAACATATGGTTGAGCAGGTGAGAAAGGACAAACGCGCACCTGCTACTCGGACAGGGCCAGTTTCATTGATGATTGCCGCAAATCTGTACTTCCGGTTCATTTTTATTGGTGGTTTGGTCCCAAAACCTTCCAAATATGTTTCTTTTCCAATCTCTTTCTATACTTTTATTTGATTTCTACCTGGAATATATGGTTGAGCATGTTGAGATAGGACAAACGGGCACTTGCTACTCGGACAGAGCCAGTTTCATTGATGATTGCCGCAAATCTGTACTTCCGGTCTATTTTTTGTAGTGGTTTGATCCCAACACCCTCTAAATATGTTGCTTTTCCAATCACTTTCTATCAATTTATCTGATTTCTACCTGGAATATATGGTTGAGCATGTTGAGATAGGAGAAACTGGCACCTGCTACTCGGACAGTGCCAGTTTCATTGACGATTGCCGCAAATCTGTACTTCCGGTCTATTTTTATTAGTGGTTTGGTCCCAAAACCCTCTAAATATGTTGCTTTTCCAATCTCTTTCTACCATTTTATATGATTTCTACCTGAAATACATGGTTGAGCATGTTGAGATAGTAGAAACGAGCACCTGCTACTCGGACAGGGCCAGTTTGTTTGATGATTGCCGCAAATGTGTACTTCCGGTCTATATTTATTAGTGGTTTGGTCCCAAAACCTTCTAAATATGTTGCTTTTCCAATCTCTTTCTATCATTTTATTTGATTTCTACCTGGAATATATGGTTGGGCATGTTGAGATAGGATAAATGGGCACCTGCTACTCGGACAGAGCCAGTTTCATATATGATTGCCGCAAATCTGTAATTCCGGTGTTTTTTTATTAGTAGTTTGGTCCCAAAACCTTCTAAATAATATGTTGCTTTTCTAATATCTTTCTATCATTTGATCTGATTTCTACCTGGAATATATGGTTGAGCATGTTGAGATAGGAGAAATGGGCACCTGCTACTCGGAAAGGGCCAGTTTTTATTGATGATTGCCGCAAATCTGTACTTCCGGTCTATTTTTATTAGTGGTTAGGTTCCAAAACCTTCTAAATATGTTGCCTTTTCAATCTCTTTTTGTTATTTTATCTGATTTCTACCTGGAATATATGGTTGAGCATGTTGAGATAGGAGAAACGGGCGCCTGCTACTCGGACAGGGCCAGTTTCATTGATGATTGCCGCAAATTTGTACTTCCGGTCTATTTTTATTAGTTGTTTGGTCCCAAAACCTTCTAAATATGTTGCTTTTCCAATCTCTTTCTATCATTTGATCTGATTTCTACCTGGAATATATGGTTGAGCATGTTGAGATAGGAGAAACGGGCGCCTGCTACTCGGACAGGGCCAGTTTCATTGATGATTGCCGCAAATCTGTACTTCCGGTCTATTTTTATTAGGTGTTTGGTCCCAAAACCTTCTAAATATGTTGCCTTTGCAATCTCTTTCTATTATTTGATCTGATTTCTACCTGGAATATATGGTTGAGCATGTTGAGATAGGAGAAACGGGCACCTGCTACTCGGACAGGGCCAGTTTCATTGATGATTGCCGCAAATTTGTACTTCCGGTCTATTTTTATTAGTTGTTTGGTCCCAAAACCTTCTAAATATGTTGCTTTTCCAATCTCTTTCTATCATTTGATCTGATTTCTACCTGGAATATATGGTTGAGCATGTTGAGATAGGAGAAACGGGCGCCTGCTACTCGGACAGGGCCAGTTTCATTGATGATTGCCGCAAATCTGTACTTCCCGTCTATTTATATTAGTGGTTTGGTCCCAAAACCTTCTAAATATGTTGCTTTTCCAATCTCTTTCTATCATTTTATCTGATTTCTACCTGGAATATATGGTTGAGCATGTTGAGATGGGAGAAACGGGCACCTGCTACTCGGACAGGGCCAGTTTCATTGATGTTTGCCGCAAATCTGTACTTCCGGTCTATTTTTATTAGTGATTTGGTCCCAAAACCTTCTAAATATGTTTCTTTTCCAATCTCTTTCTATCATTTTATCTGATTTCTGCCTGGAATATATGGTTGGGCAGGCTGAGATAGGACAAACGCGAACCTGGTACTCGGACAGGGCCAGTTTTATTGATGATTGCCGCAAATCTGTATTTCCAGTCTATTTTTATTAGCGGTTAGGTCCCAAAGCCTTCTAAATATGTTGCTTTTCTAATGTCTTTCTATCAGTTGATCTCATTTCTACCTGGAATACATGGTTGAGCATGTTGAGATAGTAGAAACGGGCACCTGCTACTCGGACAGGGCCAGTTTGGTTGATGATTGCCGCAAATCTGTACTTCCGGTCTATTTTATTTTGTGGTTTGATCCCAAAACCCTCTAAACATGTTGCTTTTCCAATCACTTTCTACCAATTTATCTGATTTCTACCTGGAATATATGGTTGAGCAGGTTGAGATAGGAGAAACGGGCACCTGCTACTCGGTCAGTGCCAGTTTCATTGACGATTGCCGCAAATCTGTACTTCCGGTCTATTTTTATTAGTGGTTTGGTCCCAAAACCTTCTAAATATGTTGCTTTTCCAATCTCTTTCTATCACTTTATATGATTTCTACCTGGAATACATGGTTGAGCATGTTGAGATAGTAGAAACGGGCACCTGCTACTCGGACAGGGCCAGTTTGGTTGATGATTGCCGCAAATGTGTACTTCCGATCTATATTTATTAGTGGTTTGGTCCCAATACCTTCTAAATATGTTGCCTTTCCAATCTCTCTCTATCATTTTATTTGATATCTACCTGGAACATATGGTTGAGCAGGTGAGAAAGGACAAACGCGCACCTGCTACTCGGACAGGGCCAGTTTCATTGATGATTGCCGCAAATCTGTACTTCCGGTTCATTTTTATTGGTGGTTTGGTCCCAAAACCTTCCAAATATGTTTCTTTTCCAATCTCTTTCTATACTTTTATTTGATTTCTACCTGGAATATATGGTTGAGCATGTTGAGATAGGACAAACGGGCACTTGCTACTCGGACAGAGCCAGTTTCATTGATGATTGCCGCAAATCTGTACTTCCGGTCTATTTTTTGTAGTGGTTTGATCCCAACACCCTCTAAATATGTTGCTTTTCCAATCACTTTCTATCAATTTATCTGATTTCTACCTGGAATATATGGTTGAGCATGTTGAGATAGGAGAAACTGGCACCTGCTACTCGGACAGTGCCAGTTTCATTGACGATTGCCGCAAATCTGTACTTCCGGTCTATTTTTATTAGTGGTTTGGTCCCAAAACCCTCTAAATATGTTGCTTTTCCAATCTCTTTCTACCATTTTATATGATTTCTACCTGAAATACATGGTTGAGCATGTTGAGATAGTAGAAACGAGCACCTGCTACTCGGACAGGGCCAGTTTGTTTGATGATTGCCGCAAATGTGTACTTCCGGTCTATATTTATTAGTGGTTTGGTCCCAAAACCTTCTAAATATGTTGCTTTTCCAATCTCTTTCTATCATTTTATTTGATTTCTACCTGGAATATATGGTTGGGCATGTTGAGATAGGATAAATGGGCACCTGCTACTCGGACAGAGCCAGTTTCATATATGATTGCCGCAAATCTGTAATTCCGGTGTTTTTTTATTAGTAGTTTGGTCCCAAAACCTTCTAAATAATATGTTGCTTTTCTAATATCTTTCTATCATTTTATCTGATTTCTACCTGGACTATGTGATTGAGCATGTTGAGATAGGAGAAACGGGCACCTGCTACTCGGACATGGCCAGTTTCATTGATGATTGCCGCAAATCTGTACTTCCGGTCCATTTTTATTAGTGGTTTGGTCACAAAACCGTCTAAATATGTTGTTTTTCCAATCTCTTTCTATCATTTTATCTGATTTCTACCTGGAAAGATATTTACAAGTTAGTGGGATATTTGCACCTCAAAATAACGTCTTATGGAAAATGATAAAAGGGCTACCCTTGGTATCTAGCTTGTGAAATCTCTATCTAATTCTGTCTGGTATTGTGCTTTTTACCACAGTCGTGTCCCTCGTGTAATAGCCAGGGTTCCCAGGTTTAATGTTAAAAAAAGGGAACATAAAAAGGGGGGGTGGGCGAGAAGAACCACAACGACAACAAAAACAACAACAAAAACGAAAACAGATAAGTCCATTGGCTCGTTGAAACAGGGTTCTCATGTGACGTAATGCTTTGCGACAACGGAAAAGGGCAGACTACATGCATCTTTATGCACAAGTCGATTTCTCTGTTCACATTTCGAAGTAGCCTTGATAGATCGGACAACCTAAATCATTCAGAATTCGAGGACTAAATTTCATCTGTAAACCACAGTCCAGCCAATCAGAATCTACCCAATAGCTGTGTGTAGGATGACGTTTCTCTCTGTAAATTTACGTCATTCCTCCTAATATGGTAGTAGGTGTGGCCAGATACGACAGCATCCTTGCGAGTCTGTTGGGATCGATACACTGGCTCGGTTTAGTTATCCATACCAGTTCTGAATATAAATCTAACCAATCTGTGAAGGCGCTAAGCTAGCTGATTACGCCAATCCGATGAGAGGTACATGTATGAGATGTGACGAGTTTGAATTTCATCGCGGGCCAAACTACTTTGATGTAAGGCTGAAACCGACATCGGAAATCAAAGCAAGGATCGCAGACTTGGGATACCGACATGCTTATTCAAAACAAGCGGGGGAATGAAATGTACGATATTGTATAATAGAGGCATCGACTCATGAACTCATTCGAATCACCAAAAATGTCCAGGTAAACCCTTTCCAAGGACTCGTGAAGATGATAGGACAAATACTCAGTAACCCACTGAGCCATGCTGATGGATTGCTGAAGCTATTATGAAGTTTGATGGAGTTCACCTATCTGCATCGATCAAATGTATCGACATATTCGATTTTTATTTTTTAGTCGATCTTATACACCCGTTGTTATGCGATAACGAGTCCTATTCATCCGTCTGTCCGTCCGCATTTTCGAATGATCCCTAAAAAGTTTTCCCCTAACCAATTTCCCCCAAGCCCTTCCTCGGTCCCTACCACAACAGAATACCGGGATCAGCCTCATTCGGAATATCTAAAGAGAAATTTCACCGATTTACTCTCGCAGAGTCAGAATGTTCGTATACATCACCAGATGGTACTGCCGGAAAAGCCGATTCAGTCACGCAGATCCACATTTTTATTCGTGAAAATCAATACTACATGTGAATCCATAGGTTGATGGGCGCTCTGACTGAATATGCTTATGTGCTATATTCAACGTATCCATATTCATTAATCAACGTTCGCATGCTTTTAAATAGAGAGGTTGCAATTATAAAAAAAATAATATTCATCCCGACAATTGACTCGGCCACTGGCCCGAAAATATGCCACTTTCAGTTATCCGCATTGGAAGCTTTTCAAGTCTGGCACACACGTATATGTTTACATGTATATATCCATATGAATTTCTTACACATTTCACGTAGTGCGAAAGAGAGATCGCCATTGCAATGACCTTCATGATTGTTAATGTAGCCGAGATGAGCAAATGACCATGAGATATGTTATCATTGGATTTTATTCCAATATTCATACTTTTTTCTTCTATATTATGTTTTGACAGGTGTTGTCTGTTTGCAAACATTACATGCATTGATTTGAAATCAGACATAGGGTATTTTCTTTGTTATGAGATTTCTCAGAATAATAACTGTTTATAATCAATATGTGCATCTTTCTACTTACTGGCAACAAGATGTTGATGAGATATAGGTCCATCCAATTAAACTAACACAGTAAAAGAGAGGTAAATATTCATGAGGTTTCAGGCCGACTGGAAAAATCCAACACATCTGTTTTAAATTTTGATTGAAAATCCAGATATAGACCCAAGAGAAAACCCGTAGGCCTATATATGTACAGAGGCCTATATATGTACAGAATGATAACATATATATTCCTTGACTGGAGCCATTTGATATTTTGCTAGCATTGGTCATTACTAATCGTTTGTCTCCTAAATTGCATATGATCAATTGTAATTGTAGACGTGGGAATAGAGGCAATCTGATTATAATCAGATCTAAAACAAATCCTCATCTGACATGTCGCTGATGAGTCTAATGAGAAGCGTTCTTTTTATCTGTTTGAGAGAGGGGCTGACGGATTTCATCTGGGCTAACCAGTCAAATAAAACTTCCATGGGGATTTGCCTGGGCGTGTTTGTCTAATACAAGTAGATTGGTGGTAATCTCTTGTCTTACATCTGAATATCTTCAGTCGATACTCATGTGTGTATCCGTGTGACTTGTCTGTATGTATGTGGCATGTCTGTATCCGTTTGATCGAAACGACTTTTTCCCCCGAGCCTCCGTGTCCATATCTTAAACACAGATTTAAACTGTCAGTTTTTTGTACAGGCGTCAATATAAATTTCCGTCAGCAAGATTGTGGTACACGCTTCTGATTAGTTGAAGTTTCGTTCTCGTACTGATGTCTAAAACGCTGATGTCTAAAACGTACATCAAACTAATGATTGGTGACATATAGGCGAGATCAATATTGAAGTACCGAGATCGAAATCTTTATCTGTTGGAGGCGTGTAGCTATGCCGCTGTCTATGTTACGTCATTGTCCATATGTCGGCATTGTCCATGTGGCATCATTGTCCGTGTGACGTCATTGTCCATGCGAGGTTGCGCTAGCGGTAGGTAACGTGTCATTTGTTTACATTCTCATGACGGATTATTTTATTTTATTCATAATTTCGCCGTCGTCCATTAACGAATATCCGCATCCATAATACAAAGACCGATTTCATATACCATACAACAGCATTGGCACCTAATTCACAAAGACAATCATAGTAAATGTACTGACAGCATATTCCTAAACACAACACAAGAACACAAACGGAGGAAGACTTGAACAACTGACATCATCAGAGGTAGACTGTGGATGATCCGGCAGGTGAACACCAGCTCACCGGAATGGTTGACAAGCCTACAGCTAATATATACACCCGCACAAAAGTTAAGCACCACCCTATTTTGCCATGATCATGGAAAAGCCTTGATCTCAATCCCATTGAGCAGTTGTGGCACATATTGGGTCTCAGAGTGACAGCTAGGAACCCCGCAATGCAGACAAGAGAACAATTGATACAAACACTCCATGAACAATGAAACCGTATTCCAGCGACACAACTCAGGCGGTTGATTACCAGTATGAGAACGCCGTCCGCGTAAGAGTAGGGTACAGTAGCATGGAAATGCGCTTGACAATTATTAGTTTGCGACAACTCACAACATCTTTCCACGGAGGATTATCTGGAACTGATATACTTAATTCGTCCATGAAGCAAAACCCATTTTCAGCCAAGGCATGAGGACGATAAAAGTTCAACGTTACCAGAATTACACTTTCTCAATTACTGATATCGATTGATTTAAAGATATTTTCATATGAATAGAAACAATGGGGTTTCATAGAAACTTCAGTGTACCAGGGGATAACGTCAGTGTAACAGGGGATATTTCAAGTTTCAAATCCCTTTATTGGTCAATTCAAATTTTCAAATAGAAATCCAGCATTTTCATTGGCTCGTGGAGAAAAGTGGAAGAACATGTAGCCAATCATACATGTGTAAGACCTAACGCTCGAACAGTCGTATCGATGGAAATTATTCTAGAGATATTGCCCTTAATTAAACAAACTCACACCAAAGCATATTTAGAGGTTTGGATGAAGACGGCCACGGCTTTATTGGCTAACTTACATGGTATAGTATACCAAATCCCAGCGGGCTGATATATACTTTTAGTGCTGACCGTCTGCTATGTAATGACACATCAGCAACCCCCCAGTATGATACATATTTTGTCTCATTAGATACCGTAGCACCCACGCTCCTAAACCCTAGGAGGGGTGACAACATAGAGTGATCAGCACACACTTACCGCTACCCACACCCACACTGGGTAAACAACACGTCCCTCGGGAAACACATCGAATGGACAGCCACATAACCGGATGCCCCGCGGGAATTCGTCAAGGTGGCACCCACCCACTCGGGAAACACATCGAGTGAAGATCACACATCACGTAGACTGCACGTCCCTCGGGAAACACATCGATTGGACAGCCACATAACCGCGTGCCCCGCGGGAATTCGTCGAGGTGGCACCCACCGAATGAGTTCTATCTCATATACAAACTTTCCTAACTGAAACCCCTATCTGCCCGCCAGAATTCGGCCGCGTACAGTAAAACATACATGACGAAACCGATAAGAAAGCCGTGACATTGGTGCACACATAACTGTTCAATGTTACAAATGTATTCGTTGAACCATGTCAATCGCGAAAGCGTACAATAAATTTGGCAACTGCAAACTGTTTCGACGAAATATTTAACTCAGGAGATTCCTTCCTAGTTCCAGCACTTGCTCTTCGTACCTACAAAATATAAGAGAAGAGAAAAACAGCAGCATCTATTCTCTTGAGCCAGGACATACACCGATTCTACAAATATGATAGATATCTAAACCAGAATAGCTGTTGTTCTGCACAATATAGGATACCCACGACAGCTGGGCTCACATTATGCGTGCATTTTAACTGCAATAGACAATACTCTCAGCCAAAACTTTGAAGCTAATTAATTTTCTGAGTCCAGGGTGGGCGGGAGGGAAATGTGAAGACGAAATTAATCGTGTGTGTGTTCCACAAAAACCCTGACGCGAGAGGCCGATCAATTCAAGGACCCCCCAACAGGAACAATTGCCTATGCAATTCAATCATGTGGCGACAACATGACAACTGCGCAGCCTATCACACCAAGGGAGGCTACTCTTACCAGTAAATCTCACAACTCCAACTGGGCGGGCAATACAGAATAAAATGGTTTATCTTTAAAGGATAAACAGTATTATTCTAGAGATATTGCCCTTAATTAAACAAACTCACACCAAAGCATATTTAGAGGTTTGGATGAAGACGGCCACGGCTTTATTGGCTAACTTACATGGTATAGTGTACCAAATCCCAGCGGGCTGATATATACTTTTAGTGCTGACCGTCTGCTATGTAATGACACATCAGCAACCCCCAGTATGATACATATTTTGTCTCATTAGATACCGTAGCACCCACGCTCCTAAACCCTAGGAGGGGTGACAACATAGAGTGATCAGCACACACTTACCGCTACCCACACCCACACTGGGTAAACAACACGTCCCTCGGGAAACACATCGAATGGACAGCCACATAACCGGATGCCCCGCGGGAATTCGTCAAGGTGGCACCCACCCACTCGGGAAACACATCGAGTGAAGATCACATATCACGTAGACTGCACGTCCCTCGGGAAACACATCGATTGGACAGCCACATAACCGGGTGCCCCGCGGGAATTCGTCGAGGTGGCACCCACCGAATGAGTTCTATCTCATATACAAACTTTCCTAACTGAAACCCCTATCTGCCCGCCAGAATTCGGCCACTAGAATGTGTCTAAACACATTCACCCACCAATAATTCTACCTGCCTATTAATTTATTTAGCTTACAAATGCTTGAAATCATTCGCTCTGAGAATTGCAAATACTAAGGAATTGCGCATCCTACTTACACCTAAAAGGTGAATTTTTATTCCAAATGCCGTGACCACTATATATGGCTAACACGTATTCATGTTGATATGAATGCACACTTGAACAGGATGCGAAGCACGTTTCTTACCGAAACTGCCACTGGCAATGCCAAAAAGTATGCTATGTCATGCTTACTTACGGGTGCTCTTATTGGTTGGTAATTGGCGTGAAACCCGACCACTGTCAAATGTTCGATAATAGGCCCATTTCAGCATGGGGCCCAAGGCCAGAGCTATATCCTGTGACACTTCCAGCCAAACAATAACACTTGAAATACAGCGAATAGGTGCACTATATCCCACTGGCACAAAATCACCCTATACCCATACTGACGTGACCATGTCCACAAATGGACTACACTTTTTCTGTCCAAACACCACCGGCAATTCAATTCTGTCCTACATGTATATATACTCCTGGATCGTGTGTTTTACTGTGGGGAATTGGTCTACTGAATACAAGATTGACTAATTCTGGAACATTGCATGATATGGTGCACTTGCTGAGTGCTCTCACTGGTTGATGAATGGCATGAAACCCAACCATACTCAAGTGTTTGGTAAATGGTCAGAGGCCCAATCAGACAGACAGCATGTCATTAGAGATTGGAGATAAATCAACTGGCATACTGGCCACCATTACCTTAATATGTGTACTACATATGTAGCTGCAGAAATGTTGCTCTCAAAAGTCAAAGCCAGTAGGTCAGGCTATTCCAGATGTTATTGGAATAGTTCCTCATATCTCCAGTTTAACTGACTACAGAGAGAGAGAGAGAGAGAGAGAAATAAGGTTTAATGTCGCGTTCAGCAATATTTCAGCTTTATAGCGATGATCAACAAAATTCTAAGTACTCAAGTCGCTAACTTAATAATCCAACGCATTAAAACATACACCCATTGAAACTTATGTAACAGCCCGATTTCTCTCAAATAACCCGACTAAAAAGATCTTCCAAAGTAGTCGCTCGATAAAAAGCATCTCTTACAATCTTAAAATCTATGCATTCGACAAGAATAATTTTCACCGTGAGATCATCATGGCATGGAACACAACTTGGGACTTTGACTACATACTGAAATGTTCAATAAATAATATTTGAAGTCCCTGGTTTCCGAGGATGAAACATTTTTTTTTTTTTTTTAAGACTTTACAAAGAATCCAGTATTGACTATAGTTGACATCTGGATTGCATGTACCTCCTTAACGCATGTTACCGGTTATTTCTCATCCTCTGTATACGATATATACAGTGCAGTGCAGTCCTATTGTACAAAAACCACAAAAGTAGCCTTCTTACTGTAATCTGTCAAGCAGAATGCATGAGGGCCACAAACACTTGTACAAACAATTCAGCAGAATGAGAATCCTGACATCACATTCTTACCGACATGACAGTCCTCTGCCCATCCAACTCAGAGTGCAAATACAAACAACTACAAGTCATTACCACAAGCAGTTCAACACAGATTGGCATGAATTAACAGGCTCTGTCTCATTCCATCAGAGGAAAAACTAACTTTAACTTTGTTGGCACGAGTTGACAAACATAATAGTACTCCATTTCTTACCTCATCATATCTTCTGCAAGCTGCATATGCTTTGTGTACATTGACAAAGAATCCTAACTAACCTAACCACATCTTCACAACATCAAGGTTGATTTTTTTTTTTTAATTAAGCCAAAACCTTGACCATCTTACATAGCAGACCACCGTGACGTTTCATCAACTTTTAATATAAATGAATCTGTTGTAACAAAATGGTTATGTGAAACAAGTGATCAGATTGGTCAATATACACAGGATGTTCCTTTGCTGATTGCTGAAATTTACAGTATCAATTTCTATGAACAGGATTCATTACCATGTGTACCACTGGTATTTAGGATAGAAATACCCTAGCTTGGCGAGGATGAACTAACCATGGTAAACAGGCCAATTTTACAAGTTTCCTTCAAACTCAATATTCAGTATCTCATAATTTCCTCCAACGTCAAAAATTAAATTAAACCATCAAACCTGCATGGGGATAGGGTCAAAGTGAAACTGCGAGTGCATGGTGCAAAATAGCACCTAAGAATGGAAACACTGATAGAAACATACCTCTCCTATACCTGGTACTTATACTGTGATACTTTGATTCAAATCAAGCATATATACTTAACTGCTTTAGGAGAATGAACTCTCACCCTGAGACTGGGATGAAGAGACAAAAAGTACTGCTCTTCTTTAGTTGCCCGTAATGTACCACAAAACTCAAATACTCTTATCTCGAATCAATCACAATTCAAGTCACTCCAAGACTGTTACCAAATTACCGCTCTCCAAATTGTCACTGTGACATTGATTCAGTTCACACTTGTACACTTTCACCTTATCATTCTCATCGAATGTATATATGAAGAAAATACGACCCCCTAGTCCACATAGGCCTATTATAGTCAAGTACATGCACTTGGGGGTGTAAAAAAAAATGTTAGAACTATGCTGAACTGGGATGAGTGAAATCCAAATAACTATGTCAATGCGACAAGGGCAGTACTTCAATTTTAGGTATGACGATATATACTACTGAAATAACTGAAATAGCACTCAGCTATATATCCACTCCACTTTAATTTTCTTACAGCATCTGGGAAAAGGATTCCTAAAAACATGCCCCATCAGCAAAAATGATAAAACTGCATGCTGATAATTGTTTGAGTGATGCATTAACTGATAAATAACTTGATCATTTAACTCGCCCCAATTAAGTCATTTGCCCTGGCAAATTCCAACAGGGAACATGCACACACCATCTACTGTTGGCGTTTTCAGCCACGAAACGGTACTTCACAGATTATCGTCGCCAGACAGTACTAGGTAACCATTAGCCCAGGAATGGCTATAGTCTCGAATGACTGTGTGTAGGGAAAACTGCCACGCCCACCTACACAGCACAGGTTCTATAGCTAAACCATCACAGGTGGGAGGGGGCTCATGTGAACACAAGTGAACAAGAAATTGTTATAACTCCAAAACTGAGATTGGGGAACCTCCAGAAGAAGTTTATCTGTTCATCATAAATACATCCCCGCTTGAGTTGTTGAATTTCCAAAACAATAGTAACAACAACAACAACAATTACATCAGTATACTGGTACGGTAACTATTATAGCCTTTATACGGCCGTCCCATGATTTACCCCATAATTTAGTCACGGACATACACTCACCAAGTTACTTGGAAATCTTCCAAGTTGTCCTGTTCAGTCGGAGTCCACCAACTGTCCACATGGTACAAAGATTCCTCGGTTATTTATGTACGGCGTATTCCAACCGTTGAAACACTGACAGCACTTGACCGAGTTGATGGTGGTTTGACCTCAATCGCACTCACTGCATGGCGCTAGTACCGCGTGCCACTGTACACAGCCGTACCCCACAGGCAACACAATCTGAAAAATAGTGTAAATAATCAAATATTTCCGCTTCATGGACTTCGCCTTCAGTTAAAAAACTAATTTCTCAAACCCGATGACAAGATGGATAGCAACAAGCTTGACCAAAAATACAGAAAAAACTCCAAAAATGTGAAGACGAAATTAATCGTGTGTGTGTTCCACAAAAACCCTGACGCGAGAGGCCGATCAATTCAAGGACCCCCCAACAGGAACAATTGCCTATGCAATTCAATCATGTGGCGACAACATGACAACTGCGCAGCCTATCACACCAAGGGAGGCTACTCTTACCAGTAAATCTCACAACTCCAACTGGGCGGGCAATACAGAATAAAATGGTTTATCTTTAAAGGATAAACAGTATTATATGCGTCAGTACTGGTTACGTCAGCTGGTATATCCAGATGCCAACTGGTACGCTTTGTAGGTCGCTTTGCAGATGGAAAACAATGTCCAAGACAATTCAATGGGCGCTCGAAGATTTTGACATGGGATACGCAAGACACTTTTCGAACGAATATATCCTATATTTATATCAATTTGCAATAACATATAACATATACATATGTATTATGTCGTAATCAGGAGGCAAAGTTCACTCGAAAACGACATTGCAATGCCAAAATTTGTATGTTTCGTGACTAAAATGCTAGAAGTTTTGAAGAGTGCAATAATCTATGATTTCAGAGATGAAACAACATAAAAATTGTTAGAAATTGCTGCAAATCGGAAGTATACTCAATTGCTATAAATCTTCACATTTGATTGAAAAATATTCGAAAGTGTTTACTTCTCTGGGTAACATACACCAATGGTTCAGGGTTATTTCGAGATTCTTTGGTTGATCAAATCTGTGAGAGCGCCCCAAACTGAAACCTCCCAAGTTCCGAATTGATTATTGCAACATCAGGCACGGCGGAACAGGGGGGGCCGGGGGGCCATGGC
>JAVTVY010036788.1:0-16842 GCA_036873755.1 Hanleya hanleyi | reverse complement strand
AATGTTCATTCATATGCAATATTTCATCTTGGCATCTCAGTTTGAGTCCTACTGAAACCTTGGGTTTACTCCTACAAGTTACCGTATTATTTGACGGTAAATATATTTTGAGATCGCTTGCTGAGTTGAAAATCAAAAATCAAAATGTTCGGGAGTCTTCGATGGATACACGATCATTAATCCAGCCTTGGACTATATTCGGGGAGAATCAAGGGAGTAGGCAAATAGTGCCTTGTGTTGTTTTGATGAACATACCCTTGACTTTACAAATCGGAGATTTTTTTGTCCCCGATAACCCCTCCCCACTGGATTTTATACGAAAGTATACACTGCATTATCACTGTAAACTTAGGAGCTGTTTAATCATGACAAACTTCAGGATGTTGTTGTTTTTCTATTAATCAGGGCGATTATACAATTACAGCCAGTGTGAGAAACAAACATAACTTCCAGCTCGGATGCATCACCTTCAAGGTTGAACTTGAAAGAAAATCGTACGGGTTCCTCTTTGGCTGATGTACATGAAGCGCAAATATAACTAATCGAGTATACGGACAGTGTTCTGTTTCATTTCCTTCTTCGTTTTTTGGACTGTGGTGTTAATCTTTTGTATCTTTTGTGTGAATGTTTGAGTCTCGTAGAGACGATTCGTCAACGGTCTCACAGGACGTGGATGTGGGTTGGGGGGAAAGGGGGGGCGTCTATCCCGAATATATATCTTCGTTTTCCTTAAAGTTGGTTGGCTGATACGCGCTACACAAGGCGAATAGGTTCACTGGCTGTTCTTATGACGTCACAGTGTCGTCTTAATCCTGGCAGCGATGATCCGTCACCTGGTCACAGCATATGCATACTGGAAACTCGGAGCGTTTGATAGAAGACAGCAGTACCAAATTTTTCCCATTTTTTTTTTCGCTGGCAGATCACCGGATTAGACTTTCAACCTGAACCACCTGTACATTTGTTCAGCTTTTCCAGTATGTTTGCTCTTTAGTGTGGCTACGAAGCTCCGTTCACTCTTTAGAACTCCTTGGGAAGATCTTTAGTATGATTACACGGAAGCTATCCAACAATATATCAACGCATTTTTTTTACAATCGTTTGATACTGGTACTAGCGCAAATTGGATTGAGTGGAGTGGAGAGGTTTGAGATTCTCGAAAAACCAAGCTCAGGCATCTACACCGCGACGTCGAGCCGAATATTTTCCAACAATAGGGTAGTATTTCTATAGTTTTCGTCGTTCCATTCTGGGCCTGTACCCTTTCATCGTAAGTTCTGGTGCCACGGTAGTTAACGAAACAAAATGAGTTTTTCGCTGATCAATGAATTGTGGGCGACGTGTTGACCATAACGTTGTCTACTCGAATGCGCTATTCGTCACCGAGAATAGACCAAAATCACCAATAAGCTTCCTAAATTATTTATACGCTATGAATCATATTTCTGTTCTGGTTGCCATCTGAAGATATTGAAGGATAACGTTATCTTGGAATAATACACACGCGAAATGGTACCATTAAACTGAGCTTGGTACCATTAAACTAATGTCAGCGACATTAAATGAGCCACACACATGCACACAAATGTTGCACATGTGACTGGTGCTCTTCAATATTTTCAAAAATCACATTATTACTCACGAATGACACATGTGTCGCTTGTGTTAAGTATTTAATTCACATATTAGACAAGCGAATGATATGCTCCTCTCATAAGACGACTGTGTGTTTTGCGGGAAATAATCAAGTATGACGATCTTTGCTGTATTGAAATATAATTGATCCCTCAAGCATTAATCAAAGCTGACATTTGGACACGACCCCCATGATGTCATACTTTTGAGACACAAACACAAATCCATGTTGATATATTACCCCGACATTAGTATATTATCCCTTAATAAAAAAATATGTCGGTTCAATCACACTTAGCCACGATTTTCAAGAGGGATATTTTTCTGTTTAACTGGCAAATGAAAGCTTTCCGCTTTACATCATACGAATGATATTCACATAAACTTTGATATTCAAAGCACGACTAAGTGATACTGGTCAATATATGTTAATGGCTCGGCGGTTCAGATCATTAATTTTTAGCTCATCTGGGCCGAAGGACCGATGGGCTTATGTCATGGCCTGATTGTCCGTCGTCCGTCGTCCATCGTCCGTTGTGTGTCGTGGGTCGTCCGTAAACATCTTCTTCTCTGAAACCGCTTGACCGATTAAGCTGAAACTTGGCACGCATGTTCCCCCCAATGAGTACACCAGAATTTGTTCATGCCGTGTCGATACGATTTTAAATATGCTGCCATGGCGGCCATCTTGAATTTGCCCGTGAAATCTTGTCATCATTATTTTTCGGTAACTACTTCATGGATCGTTCTCAAATTTGGTACACCGGTTCCCCTTTGGGTCTAGTTGTGCAACATGTGTACTTTAGTCCAATTTGAACATCCAATATGGCCACCAGGCGGCCATCTTGGATTTCCCCATGAAACTTTGTTATCGCGATTTCTCAAGAACTACTGCAGGGATCTTTCTCAAATTTGGTACACAGGTTCCCCTTGGGGTCTAGTTGTGCAAGATATTTTTTGTGGTCCGATTCAAAAATCCAATATGGGTACCAGGCGGCCATCTTGGATTTCCAGATGAAACATTGTTATCACGATTTCTCAGGAACTACTGCATGGATCTTTCTCAAATTTGGTACCCAGGTTCCCCTTGGGATCTAGTTGTGCAAGATACCTTTTGTTAGTTGATTCGAAAATCCAATATGGCCACCAGGGGGCCATCTTGGATTTCCCCATGAAACTTTATCGCAATTTCTCAAGAACTACTGCATAGATCTTTCTCAAATCTGATACACCGGTTCCCCTTGGGGTCTAGTTGTGCAAGATGCCTTTTGTGGTCTTATTCACAAATCCAATATGGCCACCAGGCGGCCATCTTGAATTTCCCCATGAAACATTGTTATTGCGATTTCTCAGGAAGTACGGCATAGATCTTTCTCAAATTTGGTACCCAGGTTCCCCTTGGGGTCTAGTTGTGCAAGATACCTTTTGTTAGTTGATTCGAAAATCCAATATGGCCACCAGGGGGCCATCTTGGATTTCCCCATGAAACTTTATCGCGATTTCTCAGGAACTACTGCATTGATCTTTCTCAAATTTGACACACAGGTTCTCCTTGTGGTCCAGTTGTGCAAGATACCATTTTTGGTCCATTTTGAAAATATCCAATATGGCCACATCTTGAATTTCCCATGAAACTTTATGATGAAATCTCAGGAAATTACTGCATTCGTCATTTAATGTTCAAGGGGGACAACACAAGTTAGAAACTAATCTGTTGCAGTTCTTTAGTAAAAATTTCTCACAGCTACTTTCTCCAGTTACAGTCAGATGAGCTACAGTGCCGTGGCACTATCTTTACGATATATCATTACCAAACATACCAACAATTTTTTTTTTTTTTTAAGTTGACATTTAGGTATGATCTCATGTACTAGTAACGTCAACGCTTTGGATCTCCACTTTCCCCGATCGAAATTTTTACTACACTCACATCACTAAAAGTATGCATTAGGCTGCATTTCTCCGTAAGAATATGTGAAAACTATATGTAAACAGCTGATATCATCTATAGTGTACACAATGCTTGTTTAATGTAAATAGCTGACGACGTCTATATGATACCAAAGCGTTTTATTCACAAAACGGTACAATCTGATAGTATTGTAAATACTTGACATTTACATACATACTTGTTTAAACTAAGTTCGTATTAAGAACCTGATGTCTTTGAGGCTCGACGCGAAACAAACGATTCATTCACCGCATTGTTTAAAAGTCACAAAACAACAATCGCAATGATTTGTACAGAGGGCAAGCCTCGGGAACGACACGTCCACCAGCATAATTTCAATATATATACACTCCCAGAAATATTCAGGGAATGATCCTGAATAGATCAGGCTGCACATCCACAACTCAATTTCAGGGATTTTACTTGAAATCCAAGGATAATTTCCTGAAATTCGGGTATATCATCCATGAATTAAAGCTAAATTACCTGAATTTTAGGGGATTTTACCCACCTGAATAGTGTCGGAAACTTACTAATCAGGGTGGCAAATTTGATTGAATTTCAGGGAAAATCCTCTCATTCTGGGATTTTTTTCCCTGAAATTCAGGAAATTATCCCTGGATTTCAGGTAAAATCCCTGAAATTGAGTTGTGGATGTGCAGCCTGATCTATTCAGGATTTTTTCCTGAATATTTCGGAGAGTGTAGGAAACAATTAAACGCAACATTAAAGCTTTCGTAATTCCAGTGTAATCAGCTACATTGAAGTGTATTATCGAAGACAAATACACACTGTTCCAAATGTAATCTATGCTGACGTACACAGAAAAGTTGTAACCCACATCTTGTAACCTGTATAACGACAAAGTATGTTTGTTAACCATGATTTCAGTCCCTCTTATATTCAGTATACTATCCCCTTAGCCTGAGCCGGACATTTGACGAAATCTACAATATGTAATATATTGTTCGGCGTTTCCATGTATCAGTTGTAAATCGTTTCTTCTTGCGTTTACACTGTTTATATATTTAGTTTTCACAATACATATATATTGATAAGTATAAAGAAGTTCCTATGAACACATATATTTTTTACTTGCATTGCTGCTCGCCCCGCAGATCTTTTGTAGGTAGTTGTAGATGGTTCTAGGTTCATAATAGCAACAGGTGTCACATGAATATCTATGATCAGAATAACGTGTAGTTAGACTCACGGTCGATCATTTACTAAAAAGAAATTGTCAGATTTTTCGTTGTTTTTGTTGTTGTTTTTTTTTTGCTATTTTCCTTGAAAAAAATTAGACGCTGAATTAAGAAACAAATATTCGAAGTGAAATATAACAATTTTACCGAGGAACAACCAGGAAGTGCAACATTTCCTCTGATCGGAAGGGTATGCAAATAGGCTCAAAACGGCCGCAATATGGCAGGCTATATAACGTCGCGTAGTGTCACTTCTCAGTTTTTTGTCATATCGGACATAATGTGCACAGCTTGCCAGGTGGCGGGGCAAGTTCAGATCATCGCCCAGGCCTGGATGTGATTAACACACATTTCTACTGTTCACACGAACACGATTCAGGTCGAATTGCTGCGATGTATACATTCCCAGGACAAAATGAACAAAACATCTCAAATATTCATTATCCATTAGCCTCGAAGTTTCAAATATTGTCTCGTAACCTGAGATAGTTTTAGATTTTGTATGCCTTGTATCAGGTCAAATTGTGGATCAATGGTGTGCTTATGAACAAGAACGATGATACCCAGGAAATATAGAAACGATGACCAACAAATTTCCGGGTATCTCTATCGTCATGATCACGTAAGAAAGCATGGTCAAGAACGAAGAACATTGTGTTCTGAGTGGTCAGTTCGGAGGCGTTATCCATGTCAGTCATATGGGTGAGATTGTCCCAGTTCGTATGGTTGTTGTTGCTGCTTCGTTCCTCAAGACTGAGGAGATTCGCATAGCCTTCAAGATTGATACGGTTGTCCCATTCCTCAAAGTTAGAACGGTTGATCCAGTCACCGATGTCGGTAAGATTTGTCCAGTCCTCAATGCCGTCTTCTAGAGTCGTACTGGAATTGTTGTTCACGGATTCACTGGCATTTTTCATACCAAGCATGATGTCTTTGGCGGCGTGACAACGTCAACTGATTTATGATTCAGGCTTCGTTAGTACCTTCTGTCCTTCTACCGCAAGAAGGTCACCTGGAAAGTCCAGAGACGGAAACAATGTACATGGTTAAATAATTGGGGGGAGGAGGTATTAGTAATATTTTTCTTACCACTTGAGATAGGGAGCTGAAAATTTCCACTCCTTACCCTTGGGGCAAGATCTACCAGAAAATGTAAGAAATTCCAATCTGACCGCTTTGATAACGTCACATTAACGTCATTTATCAAAAACGGCATTATTTGGTAGATTCTTTTTCGTCAGTTTATTCGATTTTTTTTATTTATTTATTTGTTTTCTTCACAAACAAAACTACATGATAAATTAGAAGATAATAATCTGATGCAAAATAAAATGCTTTTTGACAACTTCTTACAGAAAATCAGGAATTTTGAAGAAAAATTACGAAAACATTTTTCTGTTACGCCACTTGGACGCCATGTTGAATTTACCCCTGATTCCCTGATCGGAGAGAGGGATAAGAAAATAGGCTCCAAATGACCCCAACATGATAAACTACAAAGTCACGGGATGTCAGCGCACAAATTTGTGTTGTTCCGGAGATGTTAAAAGTATAAAATGGCGGTCTTTTGATGTCGAGAAGTGGTGTAACAAACAAAATAACAATTAGTCTTTTTGACTTTCTACATCACCATTATATTCCGATAGCAGTTTCGATGAATATTGTACCGAGGCAATGACGTGGTTGATATATCTTAAAGCGTATACGTTTTCGTTAAACTACACGTTAATATGTACACTCATCAAACATTAAGTTAAAGGTGAACCGAGAGTTATATGTATAATATCCCGACCTGGATGATGTTTGACGTTCCTTTAAATTACTGCGTTTATGTTTTGCTAACATTATGGATTCCGCACGATTCAATAGATGATTCTAATACAAAAATATTTATCTTTAATTTATTTTGACTTTAACAGAATCGCATTTCCTTCGTTAAATGATGTACTAGCACTGGTGAATGTGTCTTTGATGCGGATCCTTAAAATACGCAGCATCGAAAAATACACTGTAAAAAGAAATTGATTTCGCCATATTAAAGCAGGCGGAAGTCATGCGACTTCGATTCACACACGAATCTATCACGGATATGCCACCTATTTCTGGCTATTTTGAAATAGCTTATTATCTGATAGCGGATTAAATCAACCTGCAATGATTCAGTTGGTATGAACCGTATCGTATTTAAGTTTTGAACCACACGGCACATTGACAAAATGAATATATAGCAGCGACAACCTGGCTAAGAGTCGCAGAGCGAAATCATGCATGATCAATGGAGGTTATTCTTCACTCAGCTTTGGCGACATGACTTTTAAACGATGTGAGTTTTTACCTGCGGCACGCAGGTCTACGGGAGGCTCGCGTTGTTGTTGTTCTTCTTCTTCTTGTTCTTGTGACTTTTTGAAATGCGCATGCGCTAAGAGAGTGTGATCTCTGCCACACTTTTCTTTTCAACCTCCGATCTCACATGAAACCACTGTCTTCAAGCGCGTTTGAATTCATTTGCAACTATATTCGGTGGAATGAATTATTGCTTCGTTGATTTTCGTTCAGACTTCAATTCTCTTACGTCAGTCGCTTTAAAGCTGTCGGTCGTCACATCAGTCACTGTCTTCAGATATTACCATTTTCATTGAACAGTATGCAGATGTATACACAATTTAAGATCCTTGGATTTCTTATATACCAAAGAAGATGAGCCACAACCTTGTCGGTGGTTCAGCTAATTTGCATACAGTCCCAGGCGACTGTCTTAGAAAGTAGAAAAATAAGTTCACTACTTCTAGTAATCATTTTATCTACCCAATCTAGATAAAACACAAATTGGCGAAGAAGCATAACAAGTAACGCATTATCATTATGATTAACATTGAATAATACTTGGCATCAAATTATAGATCATGCATCATAAAAACAAACGCAACAATTACGTTTCAGAAGTAAGCGGAACAACTCAGCAACTTTCACCGAATAAAGATGTTTAACTTTACCCTGAAGCAATTCGCATATATGGAAATATGTTTTGAAAGGAAGAATAACTTAACCCTCTGTGGGAATCGAAACAATGACCCTCCAATCCCTGGACTTGCACTTAATGGTAGCTATACCGATTCATTGATAATACTCAAAACTGACTTTATGCGCAAACGGTTTTATAATACATAAATGACTATGTACTATTTAATGAGTCCGACAACCCTATGCGCGAACAGTACATCATAGTTATATTGTGTACTTTCGGTTACAAGCATGAAATTTGGCACACAGCTATTTCGAATGATCCTCTTTCGGAACCAGTCCCTCTATCCTCATTCTCGCAAGCCAGGGCCTTGCTTCGCTGGTATTGATGTTCTCGTCCTCTTCCGCACTCATAATCCCTTTAGAATTGCATTAATCACTTCCGTAAAATCAATACTTATGTGTATCAGCAGACAGCGGGCAGAAACATGTTGCATTTGACATCATTCTCTCAAGTCAGAGCCCATTTCTGCCAGAACTTACTGGTTCTACACTTCACAATTTACGTTACTTTGTCAATCAGTTTTACGAATGAAATTACGTCATATATTAGCAGATACTGACCATAAAAGCGATCTATTTGACCTCGTTGTCAATGTCTTAGCTATACCGATTCATTGATAATACTCAAAACTGACTTTATGCGCAAACGGTTTTATAATACATAAATGACTATGTAGTACTTAATGAGTCCGACAACCCTATGCGCGAATAGTACATCATAGTTATATTGTGTACTTTCGGTTACAAGCATGAAATTTGGCACATAGCTATTTCGAATGATCCTCTTTCGGAACACAGTCCCTCTATCCTCATTCTCGCAAGCCAGGGCCTTGCTTCGCTGGTATTGATGTTCTCGTCCTCTTCCGCACCCATAATCCCTTTAGAATTGCATTAATCACTTCCGTAAAATCAATACTTATGTGTATCAGCAGACAACGGGCAGAAACATGTTGCATTTGACATCATTCTCTCAAGTCAGAGCCTATTTCTGCTAGAACTTACTGGTTCTACACTTCACAATTTACGTTACTTTGTCAATCAGTTTTACGAATGAAATTACGTCATATATTAGCAGATACTGACCATAAAAGGGATCTATTTGATCTCGTTGTCAAAAGCTAGGACCTTGATTTCCTTGAGAGTTTTTTAAATTTATTTTGATACCTTTCATATTGACTTGGAAGTCATTTTCGCGAACGCAATAATTTGATGTACCAAAAGATAATAACGAGAATTCGACATGATTCTCTTATACACGCAGACCTTGTTTAGTGAACTAACCTTGAAATTTCGCACTTAAATCACCTCCCGAATGACTTAATGACAAACATATTCGCGAATTGATTATAGGGCGATATCCATAGATACTGACAAGAAATGTTTCTTATTTGCAGAATTTGACTTAAAAAAAAAAAATTAATAAAATTATCAACCTTCGAAAAGGCTTGACCAAACATGTCGGATGAGGTGATATCTAAGGATGAAATAGGTAATCATTTGTATAGAAGGAGCAAACCATGTATTGATATTGGCTTGCTGCATGGAAAAGAGTGTCAAGGTACCGTATTTAGTTTGCAGATGATAACGCATATAAATGCAGAAACTTAATTTATTATTCTAATCGAATATCAAGACTGTCACAGGCCTCAATTTGAATCGTGAAAAATGTCATTATGCCTCTTGAACAGTTCGATAAAGCCTTCAACCCCATTCCATAGTTTCACAGATCAAAGTGATAGACCTGATAATAAATTCATTGAAAATTAACTTTGACGGAAATATAAATTTTCCATTTTGCTCGGCAAAGTAAGCGAGAAGGGAGACTGAAGAGCGTAGATGTTCGCGCTATGACTAAATCCTTGAAATTTGTTTGGATTTCCAAATATTTGAAAGCCTTTTTGATTTGCAAAAATCAACGGCTGAACGGAATGTTTTGAAACTTGGAATTCACGATACTTGTACCAAGACATTGCCAAAGCGATTATTGTGACTTCGTCTGTCAATTCAGTATAGACGGCACGGACCAGTCAACATCGTCGGATTTTGAACGAGGAAAGCGAATATATATATATTGTGTCAAATCTATTAGTCAATTCCTGCAATTGTGGGTTAGAAGTTGAAAATTACTTCCCTTGGCATGAAAACACTTGCAGATGGCGCTTTTTTCTACAATTACCACTACCTCCGCTGATATGTCTTTCACTGTATTATTGCCACTGCCGCAGGTTTTGACTACAATGTAGTCATTTCTCACTTGTTATCATCTGAAAAGGGGGAAAAAGGAGACATGAATGAATATCGCTTTTGTAAGCGTGTTTGGGTGATGTAGTTTGGCGCAAGCTTTATTTAAAAGCTCTCTCGTGACAGTGAAAGATATAGCATATTTCTTAGGGTATCGTATCAAGCATTGTTATACACATACAAAGCAATTTAAAAATAATATACCAGGACACCACAAGTGTGTGTGTGTCGGGGTTGGTCACGTGCAAAGTCACAATCGGCAATGGAGACTCCCCTTGACGACAGCTAAGCCAGTCTGATAGATTCTGCTCGAAAAACATGACAAGCCTCTGTATTGACTTTTCCGTATTAGTATTAGTTTGTTCTCTGTTGGCAAAAAATTGAGATAAAGATGCATGTGGAAAATATTTATATATATACGATAGTAATTTCGAGAACTAAAGTCTGTCCTTATTAATTAGTGCATCAATGCATAAATTTTCTTTTTATATATCAATGAAGACCCGTTAGGGTCATCCAGATATATATAGGAGGGCTGTAACTCTTGTAACAGGAAGTGCCGGTTTACCCTTGCACAAAACAAAGTTCTTGCGCTGAAAGAAATAGTTCTGAAGCTTTTTCTTCTTGATAACCTTTTGAATTATTTTTGTTGTTCTTTTACATAAGCGAGATATAGTAGATGTGTCTTGATGTTTTTGAAGTGCTTAATTGTTGTTTTTGAGGGTTTGTTAGTTTCTAGTTCAAAGTATGTCGTCTGCTAGACCAGAGAATGTTGTCTGCTAAATCAGAGACTTTAAGAGGAAAATGCTGGTTAATTTTATGTCTGTGTATTTCACAATTTTGCTGACATGAAATGGCTTGTTTGGTCATTATTAATGTATATTTTTGTATACTGGATTTCCAATTACATGTACCTCTTCACTTTCCGCATTTCTTTGTTCTCACTGTGTTTAAAAGGGAATTTTGGTAAATGAATTTGAGTGTTCTCCCTCCTTGAGACCCTCTTCAGCAATGTAACACAGCAATGTACAGCACAGTGGGGAGCTTTCTGTTTTGCTGACCCAGTTTTGGGGGCCAGACCTGAATGGACTTCAAACAATGTAATATACATGTACAAGTAGGCTTTCATCATAACATGGAGCCTACTATGACCTAAGCTAGCCTGCACAGGTTTTTAACAGGAAATAGGTACCTTGACTGATGAAATAAACTTAACATACTCAGAATAATATTGGCCATAAATTCCTTTCTCATTAATCCACAATATGGTAAAGAGTTAATTACCAACAGCTTGATCAAGTGTCATATCCGAATACTGCAACCAGCCCTCTTCTATAAAGAATTTTGAATGTGAATCATGATGAAAAAAGTTATCTTGTGTAGTCTAACAAACATGATAGCAAGGAATATATTTGTAAACATTCTGAATCATATGCCAAGGCTGTAGCCAGAGATCTTTATTCACGAGCCATATTCACTCTCTGCACTGTAGGTATGAAAAAGCCTCTCTTGAATCAAAGGCACCCCAAAGCATATTAGGAATGGCCTCAGCTTGTTATTTTTAACAAATATGGGTTATGAAGAAGTATACATGGTTCAGAGAGTAAAGAAATAGTCAGCTTAACCCCCTGGAGCCAGCAAAATTGTCATGGTGGCCCGCCCCAACTGAAATTCCAACCTGGCTTTTTTACGCATAAGATATAGTAACCAGGGCTTCAGATTACCCCTTGATATATTAAACGTTGTACACAAATTAGGAGTAAAAAAAAGATCTATATATATATATTTTTTCTTGTATTGATAATCAAAGTTTAGTTATGTCATTTAAGCGTCATATTTTAGTAAAAGCTTACCTACTTTGCCAGAATCCGTATTTTCACTAATTTGGGTGCGTTGCCCCTGCCCCAAAATGTTTTGCCGCGCTGAATAGAGCTTGTGCCCAAATTACGGTAATTACTAGCATCTAGTCCATTCCTAATTCAGCCGTCATCCATTAAAGAATATCCGCGTCCATAATCCAAAGACCTATTCGATATTCCATATAACAGTATTCTCAACAAATTCAAAAGGACAATCATAGTATACATAAACATAGGCTAGTTTCCTGCAAGAGAGAAGCGGTCAACAGTTTTCAATGATGCCGGTAAGACATCATGATGTTCCAAAATTATAAAATCCGTATCGCTGATCAGTATTCTTAATCCATAATAATCAGTGTACAGTCGTCATCTAGAGAATGATGTATCTCAGTCACGCTTTGATTGTGTCTGTTCATATGAACACCAGGGTGATCTTGAAGTACATGAGTTCATACCGCCCCTAGCCCCGGGTTAAGCGGAATTAGACACAAGTTACGAAACGTAACGCCATAGATAGTGCACGCTATGCTCGTATTTTGCTATCAGCATGCGATATGTATCGCCAAATTTGAGAAACTTTGAGTGGAGGCGCTTGTTGGAATAGCCCTGTTTTATAAGTTTCTGCAACAACGTTTTGTGACGTTGATTAAAATCGTCACATTCAACACAGGATCTAGCAAATGCTACTAGGCGAGATATGTATACGCCATATGCAGGTCCCACTGGAATATTACTGTCCAGAAAGGGATAGTTAACGATGTCGAAATTGTAATCATCTCGTTTGTCATAAATTCGACGATAAGACAGAATTTTTTTTTTAAGGACTTCCAAAATGTTCAAAAACACGAGAATCATGCGTATGCTTATAAACGATTTGCGAATAGATGTCACTGTCCCCAAAACCTGCAACTGTTTGAGTCACATTTTTATATGCTAATCGAAGACAAGGCCTTATGTATACGATTATGAGTTCTGTCCAACTATCCGTCTATCCATCCATTAATCCATTAACATTTGTTGTTCGTGTGATATCTTCAGTTACAAGGTATGGATTGGTACCAAACTTTGGATATACATTACCGGCAAGGCAAAGAGGAACCCTATTCATTTGCGGTCAAAGGTCAAGTGTCTTGTGTGCTGTCCTCAGTGTTTTATAGAGCGGATGGAGGGTGTCTGGTCCCATGCTGCTTCAAAGATTTCTTCTTTGAAGTAGTAGGAACGCAACTTGGCTGGATGGTGCTTAGTTGGTTCATCGCGATAAAATATTGTTGAAAGCGACGTTAAATTCTATTCACTCACTCACACACTCAAAGGGCAAGATCACAGTCCCCCCAAACTGAATCTAGTTCTGACTATACTATGAGGTTGGACTATTCAGAGATGTCTCCCCACATGTATATGGCATTTATCTCATGGAGTTGTCTCCCATGTTTGATACATGTCTGAAACAGCTACATTCTGTTAAACAGTTGAGAAATAGAAAGCATGCATTTACTAACTTAACAGGGAAAGGGGTCATTTATGAACTTTATATTTGTTCATTAACTCGAGAACAAAGGTTTACTTCATCACGTTCCTGACATTTTTCTTCATTCATGAAAAAAGGAACTTGTTTGAAGGAAAATTGTATTTGACATTTGACAATACTTGACCATTTAGGTTTTGCCCAAATACCGTGGTGAAGTTCAGATGTATGCTGATGATCACAGGCATGACAAATACCAATCAATATCAATCATTTCTATGATTCTCAGACATCGATATATAAAAAAGCCTATAGGCTCTAGTTTTATAGCGTGTACAACAAACTGAAATCTACAAAATGACTGCCATTTCTCCATGATATCGAAAATATATCACGCTTGAAAATAACTTTGTAATTCTCTCCATATAAAACTCCAATACAGTTGTACCGAGCATCAGTTACATAGAGAGTGTCAACAAGCTCCAAAGTGGACGTCTAATTAAAATGGACAGACTATAGTAATTAAATTTAAAAACGTTCTGACGTTATTTTTTCCAAGTGCCCAGTTCTGAAATTATGGTGAATTGCTATGGGCAATAGTTGTTTAACATGGACATTATTTTAAACAGAGTATCTCATCGTGAATCAATTTGTAGGATTTTTATTTCATTAATAAATAAACCAAATACACAAAATTGATACCTTGATACCTCGTATTGAGGTCTAAGTTCACGGTGGACCTTGTGCCTCCTCGTTACACTTGTCAGCAAAACTTTAAGACTCAAAATCTACCATCATACTTTCAAACAAAACAAGCAAAACAAAAGAATAGTAGTATACAGCCGTGATTTAAAGTCACATTTTCCAGGGAGGTAACTCTTGCATGCAAAAAATGCAGGTTAAAGTAGAGGAAGCGGCGATCCCTGCTGAGTTTGCTTGGAAAATAGCTGTATACTTACGTGCGCCGTCAGAACAACAGGAGCGCGTACTTCCGTCGGAACAACAGTTATTCCCCTTGTTTCTTTTCAAATATCAGTGTCGTTCAGCGTCTGTCAGCGCCATATTAGTTTAATCTGACAGCTTTCTCTTAACATTTCAGAAATATATGCTATATGAACGCTGTGTTAGCTATACCAATTATATATGAACGCTATATCAAAACATTAAATTTAAACGGTGTGTTTCTGTGTGCGCGCGTGTGTGTGTGTGTGTGCAAGGACTTTTTTGTTATTTTTTTTTAGACTCGACTCGAACCATGATTACCGCTCCCCGATTTAGCAACAACGACACCCATTGAATTCACCATCACCAACGCTGATACGACATACCTGGATTTAGTACATACGTACCTGTAGGAAATATGCATTTTATACGTAAATACTTGCTTAACAAAAAAAAGAAAAAAATTACTGGTAAAAAAATGAGGAAATATACATTTTATACCTAAATAAAAAGATATTGGTAGAAAAAAAATATATTGGCGAGGGCAAAACCAGTCGCATTATCACTGAGCTATATTATCCTCTTTTTGAAGATTGTTGGGTGTAATATAAAAAATAAGTACTCGTGGTGACATGTTCCAGGCTTAAAAATTGTATTTGAAGTACGTTCTTTCAAACTTATTATTCCATAGCCATGATAAAATATGTTAAACCCGCAATAATTCAATCCAACGTAAACATAATGCATGCAAGGGAGCGCTATCTGTATCACCTCCGTGATGTGCGATAAAGGACGACAAATCTTACCGCCCAACGGCAATGTAAGATCGCGAAGATGGTTTTGTCTCGCACGCTATAGGCAGTTCTGTATGGCGTAGACCCGTTTCGTGTTTGGAAAGAACAAACGGCACTTTTCAGCCTTGTACGACTCAAAATTTAAGTTTTAGCGTTAATTTTCTTCTGTCCGAACAAAAAGGGGCTCGCAGATTTTCGGTTTAAAAGAAAAAAATACCCTTATCGTGCGAATTTTGCTCTATAATTTTTTACCGAATCTGCACTTATAGGGGAAGTGTCTTCTGTGTGATTTTTACAATTGTACGACCTGAAATGCAGTTATTAGAATTATTTTCCTCCTCGCCAACAAAAACGAGTTGGCCAGCGAAAAGACAACAGCGAGAGATGGCTTCACTTGCTTTGGGCCAATGAGTGAATAGAAACATTTGATTGGTTAACGCTAGAACCCCACCCGAGGCAATAAAATCAGAGCGTTTGACGGGAACAAGCACCACAAAATCACAAAATCTGATGATGATGGATCGTATCGAGAGCATGGAGGAGATAGAGGCGAGCGGATGGAGTTATTTGACGAGGCGAGGAGACAAGGGGTGGGAAAGAGAAATAGAAGAAAGAGAGGAAGAAGAACAGGAAAAGGTGAAGAGAGAAGGAAAGGAAAAAGAGAGAGAAGAGGAGGAGAAAGAGAGAGAGGAAGAAAAAATGAAGAAAGAAGAAAAGACTAAAGAGAAAGAGAAAGAGGAGAGAAAGAAAAGACTGAAACTGGTACCAGTGAGGAGAACAGCCCGCATGTCCACGGGGGGCGGCGGACGAAGGTTTCGCCCCATTTACACCACCAACGTGGGTCGCCGGGCGTTCGAGTGTTTTTTCGGCGCCCAGGAGTCGGCCGTTTCCCCAGGACGAGGTGCGAAGAGTGCCACCAGCAACACCGGTATTCCAGGGGGCTGTGTTACTGCGGGCCCAGCCGATCGCCGCCGTCCACCCTGGTCAACCACCCCAGCAGCTGCTGAACCACTACTTCACTGCGTCGGAGGGGATGTAACATCTTTTCCCCTCCATTTCCACGTCCCTTGTCAGGGCCACCCATATTATTCGAAAGAGAGACTTTCTTTCATAATCACAATTGTTTTTTTCTCGCCCGAAACGATGCTGTTGTTTCCCAAACAACACCATTTAAAATTATTTTTTTGAATACACATTCAACCCAGGATCCATTCCCTGGTATGTCCATGTTCGTATACTGACCCCGTAAAATTTACCCAGGTGCGAAACAATTTTTTTTCAAGCCTGGGGCCAATCCCAAAACACTATACATTCACACTCACAAACACACCCAGCCCCCTGTTATAGGTCCATGTTCTCATATAGCCCGTGAAAATTAAGCGGGTTTCCGAAAAAATTAAAATCCCAAAACACTATACACACACACACACGCGCACCGGCACACACACAGCCCCTGGTATATATGTATGTCCATGTTCCCATACAGCCCGTAAAGCGGGTTTCTGCAAAAATTAAAATCAAACACTATTCACACTTCCACACCTGGTATGTTTAGGTTCGTATACCGACCCGTACAAAATTAAAAAGGTAGAGAAAAAATAAGCCTGGGTCAGCTAATCGTGTGCGTGTGTGTTTGTGTGTGTGTACCGGACATTACTCACCGGCGTTAGGGCGTCACTACGTCATGACCGGCGTTGGTGGAAGCTTCACTTCACTCATTCACTCACAT
>JAVTVY010036787.1:0-16831 GCA_036873755.1 Hanleya hanleyi | reverse complement strand
ATGTCAATCTGTCAGATATTCATCAATGATATGGCAGATGGGGTAAAGGAAGTTTGGACTAGTATATACATTTATGCCATGTCAATCTGTCAGATATTCATCAATGATATGGCAGATGGGGTAAAGGAAGTTTGGACTAGTATATACATTTATGCCATGTCAATCTGTCAGATATTCATCAATGATATGGCAGATGGGGTAAAGGAAGTTTGGACTAGTATATACATTGATGCCATGTCAATCTGTCAGATATTCATCAATGATATGGCAGATGGGGTAAAGGAAGTTTGGACTAGTATATACATTGATGCCATGTCAATCTGTCAGATATTCATCAATGATATGGCAGATGGGGTAAAGGAAGTTTGGACTAGTCTATACATTTATGCCATGTCAATCTGTCAGATATTCATCAATGATATGGCAGATGGGGTAAAGGAAGTTTGGACTAGTATATACATTTATGCCATGTCAATCTGTCAGATATTCATCAATGATATGGCAGATGGGTAAAGTGTGCTTGACTGGTATATACATTTTATGCCACGTCAATCTGTCAGATATTCATCAATGATATGGCAGATGGGGTAAAGGAAGCTTGGATTGGTATATACATTTATGCCATGTCAATCTGTCAGATATTCATCAATGATATGGCAGATGGGGTAAAGGAAGCTTGGACTAGTATATACATTTATGCCATGTCAATCTGTCAGATATTCATCAATGATATGGCAGATGGGGTAAGGAAGCTTGGACTAGTATATACATTTATGCCATGTCAATCTGTCAGATATTCATCAATGATATGGCAGATGGGGTAAAGGAAGTTTGGACTGGTATATACATTTATGCCATGTCAATCTGTCAGATATTCCATCAACATATGGGCAGATGGGGCAAAAAGGAAGCTTGGACTAGTATATACATTTATGCCATGTCAATCTGTCAGATATTCATCAATGATACAGATGGGGCAAAGTAGCTTGGACTGGTGTTGTTACTTATGCCATGTCAATCTGTCATATATTCACTGATGTTATGGCAGATGGGGTAAAGGAAGTTTGGACTGGTATATACATTTATGCCATGTCAATCTGTCAGATATTCATCAATGATATGGCAGATGGGGTAAAGGAAGCTTGGACTAGTATATACATTTATGCCATGTCAATCTGTCAGATATTCATCAATGATATGGCAGATGGGGTAAAGGAAGTTTGGACTGGTACATACATGTATGCTATGTCAATCTGTCAGATATTCATCAATGATATGACAGATGGGGTAAAGGAAGCTCGGACTGGTACATACATGTATGCTATGTCAATCTGTCAGATATTAACTCACGTTATGGCAGACAGGGTAGTGGAAGTTTGACTGGTATATACATTTATGCTGGGCGTCAATCTGTCAAATATTCATCAATGATATGGCAGATGGGGTAAAGGAAGTTTGACTAGTATTTACATTTATGCCATGTCAATCTATCAGATATTCATCAATGATATGGTAGATAGTAAAGGAAGTTTGGACTGGTATATACATTTACATATGTCAATCTGTCAGATATTCATCAATGATATGGCAGATGGGGTAAAGGAAGCTTGGACTAGTATATACATTTATGCCATGTCAATCTGTCAGATATTCATCAATGATATGGCAGATGGGGTAAAGGAAGTTTGGACTGGTATATACATTGATGCCATGTCAATCTGTCAGATATTCATCAATGATATGGCAGATGTAAAAGGAAGTTTGGACTAGTATTTACATTTATGCCATGTCAATTGTCAGATATTCCAATGTAATGATATGGCAGATGGGGTAAAGGAAGTTTGGACTGGTATATACAATATGCCATGTCAGAATCGTCAGATATTCATCAATGATATGGCAGATGGGGTAAAGGAAGCTTGACTAGTATATACATTTATGCCATGTCAATCTGTCAGATATTCATCAATGATATGGCAGATGGGGTAAAGGAAGTTTGGACTGGTATATACATTTATGCCATGTCAATCTGTCAAATATTCATCAATGATATGGCAGATGGGGTAAAGGAAGTTTGGACTACTATTTACATTTATGCCATGTCAATCTATCAGATATTCATCAATGATATGGCAGATGGGGTAAAGGAAGTTTGGACTGGTATATACATTTATGCCATGTCAATCTGTCAGATATTCATCAATGATATGGCAGATGGGGTAAAGGAAGCTTGGACTAGTATATACATTTATGCCATGTCAATCTGTCAGATATTCATCAATGATATGGCAGATGGGGTAAAGGAAGCTTGGACTAGTATATACATTTATGCCATGTCAATCTGTCAGATATTCATCAATGATATGGCAGATGGGGTAAAGGAAGCTTGGACTAGTATATACATTTATGCCATGTCAATCTGTCAGATATTCATCAATGATATGGCAGATGGGGTAAAGGAAGTTTGGACTGGTATATACATTTATGCCATGTCAATCTGTCAGATATTCATCAATGATATGGCAGATGGGGTAAAGGAAGCTTGGACTAGTATATACATTTATGCCATGTCAATCTGTCAGATATTCATCAATGATATGGCAGATGGGGTAAAGGAAGTTTGGACTGGTATATACATTTATGCCATGTCAATCTGTGAGATATTCATCAATGATATGGCAGATGGGGTAAAGGAAGCTTGGATTGGTATATACATTTATGCCATGTCAATCTGTCAGATATTCATCAATGATATGGCAGATGGGGTAAAGGAAGCTTGGACTAGTATATACATTTATGCCATGTCAATCTGTCAGATATTCATCAATGATATGGCAGATGGGGTAAAGGAAGTTTGGACTGGTATATACATTATGCCATGTCAATCTGTCAGATATTCATCAATGATATGGCAGATGGGGTAAAGGAAGTTTGGACTAGTATATACATTTATGCCATGTCAATCTGTCAGATATTCATCAATGATATGGCAGATGGGGTAAAGGAAGTTTGGACTAGTATATACATTTATGCCATGTCAATCTGTCAGATATTCATCAATGATATGGCAGATGGGGTAAAGGAAGTTTGGACTAGTATATACATTTATGCCATGTCAATCTGTCAGATATTCATCAATGATATGGCAGATGGGGTAAAGGAAGTTTGGACTAGTATATACATTGATGCCATGTCAATCTGTCAGATATTCATCAATGATATGGCAGATGGGGTAAAGGAAGTTTGGACTAGTATATACATTTATGCCATGTCAATCTGTCAGATATTCATCAATGATATGGCAGATGGGGTAAAGGAAGTTTGGACTAGTATATACATTTATGCCATGTCAATCTGTCAGATATTCATCAATGATATGGCAGATGGGGTAAAGGAAGTTTGGACTAGTATATACATTTATGCCATGTCAATCTGTCAGATATTCATCAATGATATGGCAGATGGGGTAAAGGAAGCTTGGACTGGTATATACATTTATGCCATGTCAATCTGTCAGATATTCATCAATGATATGGCAGATGGGGTAAAGGAAGTTTGGACTAGTATATACATTTATGCCATGTCAATCTGTCAGATATTCATCAATGATATGGCAGATGGGGTAAAGGAAGTTTGGACTAGTATATACATTTATGCCATGTCAATCTGTCAGATATTCATCAATGATATGGCAGATGGGGTAAAGGAAGTTTGGACTAGTATATACATTATGCCATGTCAATCTGTCAGATATTCATCAATGATATGGCAGATGGGGTAAAGGAAGTTTGGACTGGTATATACATTTATGCCATGTCAATCTGTCAGATATTCATCAATGATATGGCAGATGGGGTAAAGGAAGTTTGGACTAGTATATACATTGATGCCATGTCAATCTGTCAGATATTCATCAATGATATGGCAGATGGGGTAAAGGAAGCTTGGACTAGTATATACATTTATGCCATGTCAATCTGTCAGATATTCATCAATGATATGGCAGATGGGGTAAAGGAAGTTTGGACTGGTATATACATTTATGCCATGTCAATCTGTCAGATATTCATCAATGATATGGCAGATGGGGTAAAGGAAGTTTGGACTAGTCTATACATTTATGCCATGTCAATCTGTCAGATATTCATCAATGATATGGCAGATGGGGTAAAGGAAGTTTGGACTGGTATATACATTTATGCCATGTCAATCTGTCAGATATTCATCAATGATATGGCAGATGGGGTAAAGGAAGCTTGGACTAGTATATACATTTATGCCATGTCAATCTGTCAGATATCCATCAATGATATGGCAGATGGGGTAAAGGAAGCTTAGACTAGTTTATACATTTATGCCATGTCAATCTGTCAGATATTCATCAATGATATGGCAGATGGGGTAAAGGAAGTTTGGACTGGTATATACATTTATGCCATGTCGATCTGTCAGATATTCATCAATGATATGGCAGATGGGGTAAAGGAAGCTTGGACTGGTATATACATTTATGCCATGTCAATCTGTCAGATATTCATCAATGATATGGCAGATGGGGTAAAGGAAGCTTGGACTAGTATATACATTATGCCATGTCAATCTGTCAGATATTCATCAATGATATGGCAAGAGGTAAAGTGGAAGTTTGGACTGGTATATACATTTATGCCATGTCAATCTGTCAGATATTCATCAATGATGGTGATGGGGTAAAGGAAGTTTGGACTAGTGGTTTACATTTATGCCATGTCAATCTGTCAGATATTCATCAATGATATGGCAGATGGGGTAAAGGAAGCTTGGACTAGTATATACATTTATGCCATGTCAATCTGTTAGATATTCATCAATGATATGGCAGATAGGGTAAAGGAAGTTTGGACTGGTATATACATTTATGCCATGTCAATCTGTCAGATATTCATCAATGATATGGCAGATGGGGTAAAGGAAGCTTGGACTAGTATATACATTATGCCATGTCAATCTGTCAGATATTCATCAATGATATGGCAGATGGGGTAAAGGAAGTTTGGACTGGTATATACATTTATGCCATGTCAATCTGTCAGATATTCATCAATGATATGGCAGATGGGGTAAAGGAAGCTTGGACTAGTATATACATTTATGCCATGTCAATCTGTCAGATATTCATCAATGATATGGCAGATGGGGTAAAGGAAGTTTGGACTGGTATATACATTTATGCCATGTCAATCTGTCAAATATTCATCAATGATATGGCAGATGGGGTAAAGGAAGTTTGGACTACTATTTACATTTATGCCATGTCAATCTATCAGATATTCATCAATGATATGGCAGATGGGGTAAAGGAAGTTTGGACTGGTATATACATTTATGCCATGTCAATCTGTCAGATATTCATCAATGATATGACAGATGGGGTAAAGGAAGCTTGGATTAGTATATACATTTATGCCATGTCAATCTGTCAGATATTCATCAATGATATGACAGATGGGGTAAAGGAAGCTCGGACTGGTACATAGAAATAATATGGCACTTCAATCATATATTCACTGATGTTATGGCAGATGGGGTAAAGAAGTTTGGACTGGTATATACATTTATGCCATGTCAATCTGTCAGATATTCATCAATGATATGGCAGATGGGGTAAAGGAAGCTTGGACTAGTATATACATTTATGCCATGTCAATCTGTCAGGATATTCATCAATGATATGGCAGATGGGTAAAGGAAGTTTCTGACTGGTACATAAGCATGTATGTTATGTCAATCTGTCAGATATTCATCAATGATATGACAGATGGGGTAAAGGAAGCTCGGACTGGTACATACATGTATATGTGCTATGTCAATCTGTCGATATTAACTCACGTTATGGCAGACAGTAGTGGAAGTTCAGACTAGTACATAGAAATAATATGGCACTTCAATCAGATATTCACCAATGATATGGCAGATGGGGTAAAGGAAGTTTGGACTAGTATATACATTTATGCCATGTCAATCTGTCAGATATTCATCAATGATATGGCAGATGGGGTAAAGGAAGTTTGGACTAGTATATACATTTATGCCATGTCAATCTGTCAGATATTCATCAATGATATGGCAGATGGGGTAAAGGAAGTTTGGACTGGTATATACATTTATGCCATGTCAATCTGTCAGATATTCATCAATGATATGACAGATGGGGTAAAGGAAGCTCGGACTGGTACATACATGTATGCTATGTCAATCTGTCAGATATTAACTCACGTTATGGCAGACAGGGTAGTGGAAGTTCAGACTAGTACATAGAAATAATATGGCACTTCAATCATATATTCACTGATGTTATGGCAGATGGGGTAAAGGAAGTTTGGACTGGTATATACATTTATGCCATGTCAATCTGTCAGATATTCATCAATGATATGGCAGATGGGGTAAAGGAAGTTTGGACTAGTATATACATTTATGCCATGTCAATCTGTCAGATATTCATCAATGATATGGCAGATGGGGTAAAGGAAGTTTGGACTAGTATATACATTTATGCCATGTCAATCTGTCAGATATTCATCAATGATATGGCAGATGGGGTAAAGGAAGTTTGGACTGGTATATACATTTATGCCATGTCAATCTGTCAGATATTCATCAATAATATGGCAGATGGGGTAAAGGAAGTTTGGACTAGTATATACATTTATGCCATGTCAATCTGTCAGATATTCATCAATGATATGGGAGATGGGGTAAAGGAAGCTTGGACTAGTATATACATTTATGCCATGTCAATCTGTCAGATATTCATCAATGATATGGCAGATGGGGTAAAGGAAGTTTGGACTAGTATATACATTTATGCCATGTCAATCTGTCAGATATTCACCAATGATATGGCAGATGGGGTAAAGGAAGTTTGGACTAGTATATACATTTATGCCATGTCAATCTGTCAGATATTCATCAATGATATGGCAGATGGGGTAAAGGAAGTTTGGACTGGTATATACATTTATGCCATGTCAATCTGTCAGATATTCATCAATGATATGGCAGATGGGGTAAAGGAAGTTTGGACTAGTATATACATTGATGCCATGTCAATCTGTCAGATATTCATCAATGATATGGCAGATGGGGTAAAGGAAGTTTGGACTAGTATATACATTTATGCCATGTCAATCTGTCAGATATTCATCAATGATATGGCAGATGGGGTAAAGGAAGTTTGGACTGGTATATACATTTATGCCATGTCAATCTGTCAGATATTCATCAATGATATGGCAGATGGGGTAAAGGAAGTTTGGACTGGTATATACATTTATGCCATGTCAATCTGTCAGATATTCATCAATGATATGGCAGATGGGGTAAAGGAAGTTTGGACTAGTATATACATTTATGCCATGTCAATCTGTCAGATATTCATCAATGATATGGCAGATGGGGTAAAGGAAGTTTGGACTGGTATATACATTTATGCCATGTCAATCTGTCAGATATTCATCAATGATATGGCAGATGGGGTAAAGGAAGTTTGGACTGGTATATACATTTATGCCATGTCAATCTGTCAGATATTCATCAATGATATGACAGATGGGGTAAAGGAAGCTCGGACTGGTACATACATGTATGCTATGTCAATCTGTCAGATATTAACTCACGTTATGGCAGACAGGGTAGTGGAAGTTCAGACTAGTACATAGAAATAATATGGCACTTCAATCATATATTCACTGATGTTATGGCAGATGGGGTAAAGGAAGTTTGGACTGGTATATACATTTATGCCATGTCAATCTGTCAGATATTCATCAATGATATGACAGATGGGGCAAAGGAAGTTTGGACTGGTATATACATTTATGCCATGTCAATCTGTCAGATATTCATCAATGATATGACAGATGGGGTAAAGGAAGTTTGGACTGGTATATACATTTATGCCATGTCAATCTGTCAGATATTCATCAATGATATGGCAGATGGGGTAAAGGAAGTTTGGACTGGTATATACATTTATGCCATGTCAATCTGTCAGATATTCATCAATGATATGACAGATGGGGTAAAGGAAGCTTGGATTGGTATATACATTTATGCCATGTCAATCTGTCAGATATTCATCAATGATATGACAGATGGGGTAAAGGAAGCTTGGATTGGTATATACATTTATGCCATGTCAATCTGTCAGATATTCATCAATGATATGGCAGATGGGGTAAAGGAAGTTTGGACTAGTATATAAATTTATGCCATGTCAATCTGTCAGATATTCATCAATGATATGGCAGATGGGGTAAAGGAAGCTTGGACTAGTATATACATTTATGCCATGTCAATCTGTCAGATATTCATCAATGATATGGCAGATGGGGTAAAGGAAGCTTGGACTAGTATATACATTTATGCCATGTCAATCTGTCAGATATTCATCAATGATATGGCAGATGGGGTAAAGGAAGCTTGGACTAGTATATACATTTATGCCATGTCAATCTGTCAGGATATTCATCAATGATATGGCAGATGGGTAAAGGAAGCTTGGACTAGTATATACATTTATGCCATGTCAATCTGTCAGATATCCATCAATGATATGGCAGATGGGGTAAAGGAAGCTTGGACTAGTATATACATTTATGCCATGTCAATCTGTCAGATATTCATCAATGATATGACAGATGGGGTAAAGGAAGTTTGGACTGGTATATACATTTATGCCATGTCAATCTGTCAGATATTCATCAATGATATGACAGATGGGGTAAAGGAAGTTTGGACTGGTATATACATTGATGCCATGTCAATCTGTCAGATATTCATCAATGATATGGCAGATGGGGTAAAGGAAGTTTGGACTGGTATATACATTTATGCTATGTCAATCTGTCAGATATTCATCAATGATATGACAGATGGGGTAAAGGAAGCTTGGATTGGTATATACATTTATGCCATGTCAATCTGTCAGATATTCATCAATGATATGACAGATGGGGTAAAGGAAGCTTGGACTGGTATATACATTTATGCCATGTCAATCTGTCAGATATTCATCAATGATATGGCAGATGGGGTAAAGGAAGTTTGGACTAGTATATAAATTTATGCCATGTCAATCTGTCAGATATTCATCAATGATATGGCAGATGGGGTAAAGGAAGCTTGGACTAGTATATACATTTATGCCATGTCAATCTGTCAGATATTCATCAATGATATGGCAGATGGGGTAAAGGAAGCTTGGACTAGTATATACATTTATGCCATGTCAATCTGTCAGATATCCATCAATGATATGGCAGATGGGGTAAAGGAAGCTTTGACTAGTTTATACATTTATGCCATGTCAATCTGTCAGATATTCATCAATGATATGGCAGATGGGGTAAAGGAAGTTTGGACTGGTATATACATTTATGCCATGTCGATCTGTCAGATATTCATCAATGATATGGCAGATGGGGTAAAGGAAGCTTGGACTGGTATATACATTTATGCCATGTCAATCTGTCAGATATTCATCAATGATATGGCAGATGGGGTAAAGGAAGCTTGGACTGGTATATACATTTATGCCATGTCAATCTGTCAGATATTCATCAATGATATGGCAGATGGGGTAAAGGAAGCTTGGACTAGTATATACATTTATGCCATGTCAATCTGTCAGATATTCACCAATGATATGGCAGATGGGGTAAAGGAAGTTTGGACTAGTATATACATTTATGCCATGTCAATCTGTCAGATATTCATCAATGATATGGCAGATGGGGTAAAGGAAGTTTGGACTGGTATATACATTTATGCCATGTCAATCTGTCAGATATTCATCAATGATATGGCAGATGGGGTAAAGGAAGCTTGGACTAGTATATACATTATGCCATGTCAATCTGTCAGATATTCATCAATGATATGGCAGATGGGGTAAAGGAAGTTTGGACTAGTATATACATTTATGCCATGTCAATCTGTCAGATATTCATCAATGATATGGCAGATGGGGTAAAGGAAGTTTGGACTAGTATATACATTTATGCCATGTCAATCTGTCAGATATTCATCAATGATATGGCAGATGGGGTAAAGGAAGCTTGGACTAGTATATACATTTATGCCATGTCAATCTGTCAGATATTCATCAATGATATGGCAGATGGGGTAAAGGAAGTTTGGACTGGTATATACATTTATGCCATGTCAATCTGTCAGATATTCATCAATGATATGGCAGATGGGGTAAAGGAAGCTTGGACTAGTATATACATTTATGCCATGTCAATCTGTTAGATATTCATCAATGATATGGCAGATGGGGTAAAGGAAGTTTGGACTGGTATATACATTTATGCCATGTCAATCTGTCAGATATTCATCAATGATATGGCAGATGGGGTAAAGGAAGCTTGGACTAGTATATACATTTATGCCATGTCAATCTGTCAGATATTCATCAATGATATGGCAGATGGGGTAAAGGAAGTTTGGACTAGTATATACATTTATGCCATGTCAATCTGTCAGATATTCATCAATGATATGGCAGATGGGGTAAAGGAAGTTTGGACTAGTATTTACATTTATGCCATGTCAATCTATCAGATATTCATCAATGATATGGCAGATGGGGTAAAGGAAGTTTGGACTGGTATATACATTTATGCCATGTCAATCTGTCAGATATTCATCAATGATATGGCAGATGGGGTAAAGGAAGCTTGACTAGTATATACATTTATGCCTCAAGTATATCATCAATTTGGCAGATGGGGCAAAGGAAGCTTGGATTAGTATATACATTTATGTCAATCTGTCAGATATTCATCAATGATATGGCAGATGGGGTAAAGGAAGTTTGGACTGGTATATACATTTATGCCATGTCAATCTGTCAGATATTCATCAATGATATGGCAGATGGGGTAAAGGAAGCTTGGACTAGTATATACATTTATGCCATGTCAATCTGTCAGATATTCATCAATGATATGGCAGATAGGGTAAAGGAAGCTTGGATTGGTATATACATTTATGCCATGTCAATCTGTCAGATATTCATCAATGATATGGCAGATGGGGTAAAGGAAGCTTGGACTAGTATATACATTGATGCCATGTCAATCTGTCAGATATTCATCAATGATATGGCAGATGGGGTAAAGGAAGCTTGGACTAGTATATACATTTATGCCATGTCAATCTGTCAGATATTCATCAATGATATGGCAGATGGGGTAAAGGAAGTTTGGACTGGTATATACATTTATGCCATGTCAATCTGTCAGATATTCATCAATGATACGGCAGATGGGGTAAAGGAAGTTTGGACTAGTATATACATTTATGCCATGTCAATCTGTCAGATATTCATCAATGATATGGCAGATGGGGTAAAGGAAGTTTGGACTAGTATATACATTTATGCCATGTCAATCTGTCAGATATTCATCAATGATATGGCAGATGGGGTAAAGGAAGCTTGGACTAGTATATACATTTATGCCATGTCAATCTGTCAGATATTCATCAATGATATGGCAGATGGGGTAAAGGAAGCTTGGACTAGTATATACATTTATGCCATGTCAATCTGTCAGATATTCATCAATGATATGGCAGATGGGGTAAAGGAAGCTTGGACTAGTATATACATTTATGCCATGTCAATCTGTCAGATATTCATCAATGATATGGCAGATGGGGTAAAGGAAGCTTGGACTAGTATATACATTTATGCCATGTCAATCTGTCAGATATTCATCAATGATATGGCAGATGGGGTAAAGGAAGTTTGGACTGGTATATACATTTATGCCATGTCAATCTGTCAGATATTCATCAATGATATGGCAGATGGGGTAAAGGAAGTTTGGACTGAAGTATATACATTTATGCCATGTCAATCTGTCAGATATTCATCAATGATATGGCAGATGGGTAAAGGAAGTTTGGACTAGTATTTACATTTATGCCCTTGTCAATCTGTCGAATGACCCCATCCAATGATATGGCAGATGGGGTAAAGGAAGTTTGGACTGGTATATACATTTATGCCATGTCAATCTGTCAGATATTCATCAATGATATGGCAGATGGGGTAAAGGAAGCTTGGACTAGTATATACATTTATGCCATGTAAATCTGTCAGATATTCATCAATGATATGGCAGATGGGGTAAAGGAAGCTTGGACTAGTATATACATTTATGCCATGTCAATCTGTCAGATATTCATCAATGATATGGCAGATGGGGTAAAGGAAGTTTGGACTAGTATTTACATTTATGCCATGTCAATCTATCAGATATTCATCAATGATATGGCAGATGGGGTAAAGGAAGTTTGGACTGGTATATACATTTATGCCATGTCAATCTGTCAGATATTCATCAATGATATGGCAGATGGGGTAAAGGAAGGTTGGACTGGTATATACATTTATGCCATGTCAATCTGTCAGATATTCATCAATGATATGGCAGATGGGGTAAAGGAAGCTTGGACTAGTATATACATTTATGCCATGTCAATCTGTCAGATATTCATCAATGATATGGCAGATGGGGTAAGGAAGCTTGGACTAGTATATACATTTATGCCATGTCAATCTGTCAGATATTCATCAATGATATGGCAGATGGGGTAAAGGAAGTTTGGACTGGTATATACATTTATGCCATGTCAATCTGTCAGATATTCATCAATGATATGGCAGATGGGGTAAAGGAAGCTTGGACTAGTATATACATTTATGCCATGTAAATCTGTCAGATATTCATCAATGATATGGCAGATGGGGTAAAGGAAGCTTGGACTAGTATATACATTTATGCCATGTCAATCTGTCAGATATTCATCAGCGATATGGCAGATGAGGGTAAAGGGAAGTTTGGACTTCCAGTATACATTTATGCCATGTCAATCTGTCGAATATTCATCAATGATATGGCAGATGGGGTAAGGAAGTTGGACTAGTATTTTACATTTATGCCATGTCAATCTGTCAGATATTCATCAATGATATGGCAGATGGGGTAAAAGGAAGTTTGGACTGGTATATACATTTATGCCATGTCAATCTGTCAGATATTCATCAATGATATGGCAGATGGGGTAAAGGCTTGGACTAGTATATACATTTATGCCATGTCAATCTGTCAGATATTCATCAATGATATGGCAGATAGGGTAAAGAGAGTTTGGACTGGTATATACATTTATGCCATGTCAATCTGTCAAAATATTCTAATAATGATATGGCAGATGGGGTAAAGGAAGTTTGGACTAGTATTTTACATTTATGCCATGTCAATCTATCAGATATTCATCAATGATATGGCAGATGAGGTAAAGGAAGTTTGGACTGGTATATACATTTGTACCATGTCAATCTGTCAGATATTCATCAATGATATGGCAGATGGGGTAAGGAAGCTTGAATAGTATATACATTTATGCCATGTCAATCTGTCAGATATTCATCAATGATATGGCAGATGGGGTAAAGGAAGTTTGGACTGGAAGTATATACATTTTATGCCATGTCAATCTGTCGAATATTCATCAATGATATGGCAGATGGGAGTAAGGAAGTTTGGACTAGTATTTACATTTATGCCATGTCAATCTGTCAAATATTCATCAATGATATGGCAGATGGGGTAAAGGAAGTTTGGACTGGTATATACATTTATGCCATGTCAATCTGTCAGATATTCATCAATGATATGGCAGATGGGGTAAAGGAAGCTTGGACTAGTATATACATTTATGCCATGTCAATCTGTCAGATATTCATCAATGATATGGCAGATGGGGTAAAGGAAGTTTGGACTGGTATATACATTTATGCCATGTCAATCTGTCAGATATTCATCAATGATATGGCAGATGGGGTAAAGGAAGCTTGGATTAGTATATACATTTATGCCATGTCAATCTGTCAGATATTCATCAATGATATGGCAGATGGGGTAAAGGAAGCTTGGACTAGTATATACATTTATGCCATGTCAATCTGTCAGATATTCATCAATGATATGGCAGATGGGGTAAAGGAAGTTTGGACTGGTATATACATTGATGCCATGTCAATCTGTCAGATATTCATCAATGATATGGCAGATGGGGTAAAGGAAGTTTGGACTAGTATATACATTTATGCCATGTCAATCTGTCAGATATTCATCAATGATATGGCAGATGGGGTAAAGGAAGTTTGGACTAGTATATACATTTATGCCATGTCAATCTGTCAGATATTCATCAATGATATGGCAGATGGGGTAAAGGAAGTTTGGACTAGTATATACATTTATGCCATGTCAATCTGTCAGATATTCATCAATGATATGGCAGATGGGGTAAAGGAAGTTTGGACTAGTATATACATTGATGCCATGTCAATCTGTCAGATATTCATCAATGATATGGCAGATGGGGTAAAGGAAGTTTGGACTGGTATATACATTTATGCAATGTCAATCTGTCAGATATTCATCAATGATATGGCAGATGGGGTAAAGGAAGCTTGGACTAGTATATACATTTATGCCATGTCAATCTGTCAGATATTCATCAATGATATGGCAGATGGGGTAAAGGAAGCTTGGACTAGTATATACATTTATGCCATGTCAATCTGTCAAATATTCATCAATGATATGGCAGATGGGGTAAAGGAAGTTTGGACTGGTATATACATTTATGCCATGTCAATCTGTCAGATATTCATCAATGATATGGCAGATGGGGTAAAGGAAGCTTGGACTAGTATATACATTTATGCCATGTCAATCTGTCAGATATTCATCAATGATATGGCAGATGGGGTAAAGGAAGTTTGGACTGGTATATACATTTATGCCATGTCAATCTGTGAGATATTCATCAATGATATGGCAGATGGGGTAAAGGAAGCTTGGACTAGTATATACATTTATGCCATGTCAATCTGTCAGATATTCATCAATGATATGGCAGATGGGGTAAAGGAAGTTTGGACTGGTATATACATTTATGCCATGTCAATCTGTCAAATATTCATCAATGATATGGCAGATGGGGTAAAGGAAGTTTGGACTAGTATTTACATTTATGCCATGTCAATCTATCAGATATTCATCAATGATATGGCAGATGGGGTAAAGGAAGTTTGGACTGGTATATACATTTATGCCATGTCAATCTGTCAGATATTCATCAATGATATGGCAGATGGGGTAAAGGAAGCTTGGACTAGTATATACATTTATGCCATGTCAATCTGTCAGATATTCATCAATGATATGGCAGATGGGGTAAAGGAAGTTTGGACTAGTATATACATTTATGCCATGTCAATCTGTCAGATATTCATCAATGATATGGCAGATGGGGTAAAGGAAGTTTGGACTAGTATATACATTTATGCCATGTCAATCTGTCAGATATTCATCAATGATATGGCAGATGGGGTAAAGGAAGTTTGGACTAGTATATACATTTATGCCATGTCAATCTGTCAGATATTCATCAATGATATGGCAGATGGGGTAAAGGAAGTTTGGACTAGTATATACATTTATGCCATGTCAATCTGTCAGATATTCATCAATGATATGACAGATGGGGTAAAGGAAGCTCGGACTGGTACATACATGTATGCTATGTCAATCTGTCAGATATTAACTCACGTTATGGCAGACAGGGTAGTGGAAGTTCAGACTAGTACATAGAAATAATATGGCACTTCAATCATATATTCACTGATGTTATGGCAGATGGGGTAAAGGAAGTTTGGACTGGTATATACATTTATGCCATGTCAATCTGTCAGATATTCATCAATGATATGACAGATGGGGCAAAGGAAGTTTGGACTGGTATATACATTTATGCCATGTCAATCTGTCAGATATTCATCAATGATATGACAGATGGGGTAAAGGAAGTTTGGACTGGTATATACATTTATGCCATGTCAATCTGTCAGATATTCATCAATGATATGGCAGATGGGGTAAAGGAAGTTTGGACTGGTATATACATTTATGCCATGTCAATCTGTCAGATATTCATCAATGATATGACAGATGGGGTAAAGGAAGCTTGGATTGGTATATACATTTATGCCATGTCAATCTGTCAGATATTCATCAATGATATGACAGATGGGGTAAAGGAAGCTTGGATTGGTATATACATTTATGCCATGTCAATCTGTCAGATATTCATCAATGATATGGCAGATGGGGTAAAGGAAGTTTGGACTAGTATATAAATTTATGCCATGTCAATCTGTCAGATATTCATCAATGATATGGCAGATGGGGTAAAGGAAGCTTGGACTAGTATATACATTTATGCCATGTCAATCTGTTAGATATTCATCAATGATATGGCAGATAGGGTAAAGGAAGTTTGGACTGGTATATACATTTATGCCATGTCAATCTGTCAGATATTCATCAATGATATGGCAGATGGGGTAAAGGAAGCTTGGACTAGTATATACATTATGCCATGTCAATCTGTCAGATATTCATCAATGATATGGCAGATGGGGTAAAGGAAGTTTGGACTGGTATATACATTTATGCCATGTCAATCTGTCAGATATTCATCAATGATATGGCAGATGGGGTAAAGGAAGCTTGGACTAGTATATACATTTATGCCATGTCAATCTGTCAGATATTCATCAATGATATGGCAGATGGGGTAAAGGAAGTTTGGACTGGTATATACATTTATGCCATGTCAATCTGTCAAATATTCATCAATGATATGGCAGATGGGGTAAAGGAAGTTTGGACTACTATTTACATTTATGCCATGTCAATCT
>JAVTVY010036786.1:0-16634 GCA_036873755.1 Hanleya hanleyi | reverse complement strand
CAGAGCCGTGGATATTATTTTTCATTTTTCAGAAAGTTGTGTTGTTTTGTTTACAAAAGAGTTACATTTCTGGGTCCATGCAGTCAACAGCCGAATCTGATCATTTTAGCCAATCTGTGCAAAGTTTATATAAGCTAGAGTGTGCGTACAGTACTCACTGACAACCGAAGTCTTGTCCAATATGTCTGCTTGTTTTCTCCCGCCATTCGAAAATTTTCGCCCAGACACGTGTACGCCGAGTGAAATTACGGTCAACGATCACCGCTCCCAAAATCTGCCAGTTCCCAGAAAGTTGCTTGAGTGCTACGCACAATTCACTGCGCCAATTCCCCCGCTGATAGTTCATCGAGTGTGTGACATAGTTCCGTCTTCAGTTTGTCCAGAATTATCGTCGTCGCTATAAAATTTGTGGACCCATAAAACAAACAAGCTGGCGTGCTGAAGTAGACAATCCCATAACGCTGTATTCTATGAAGTCACGATCGGAGGGTTAACCCATACCGATATTAAACACTTTAGAATATGACATGCATTATATATCCATAGGAACTGATGTAAACTGTATGAATGTATTACAGTTTATTACCAGAATATTCCTGTTAACAGCAATTATATGTTATCCGTAGGCCTAAATACAAAACACGTTTCATTCAACAAATGATTTTCTTTGATTAGCCCTACAAATTCTCGCCTGAGAACACGCCAGTGCGTAGTATGTCACCTTTGTTGACCTCCGTGCGTGTTAGTGCCCAGTGTGTTTGGGCCGGTACCTGAGCTCTTGGTACCTGGACCATGTTCACGTACAAAAGAACTAGCTTGAAGTGAAAACTTGGCGTCTATGGAGGCCAAATGTCTAAATAATCAGAAACTCACAGTTATTGAATCGAAAACCTAAGTTTTCAAACAGAAAACTTAAGTTATCAAAGAGAAAACCATGGTTTTCGAATCGAAAACTTAAGTTTACGGTCGAAAACCTAGGTTATCTATCACATAACCCCGAGTTTCTCTTTTCCTAACCTCGAGTTTCTATTTCTCAACAACGAAAATCACAGTTGTCACTAGAAAACTTAAGTTATCAAACCGAAAACCTAGGTTTTCGAATTGATAACTTAAGTTTACGGTCGAAAACCTAGGTTATCCAGCAGACAACCCCGAGTTTCTCTTTCAATTTCGAGTTTCTCTTTTATTTTTGGACATTCGTGTAGAAAAACTAAGTTATCAGTCGATAACCTAGGTTTTCGAATTGATGGTTACCGTGAAGCGAAACTCGACTTTCTATCTTAGAGTTTCGATATCCGGGTACTCTGGGTTTCGCGCCTTTTCCGATTGTTGACCAATCAGAAATGCAGAGAAAACCATGTGACATGTCTTTATGTCGTCCAGTCAGCCTGGCCGGGTAGCTGAATTTCAACTAGATTATTTCCCCCAATTGAGACTGCAATATATATATATATATATAGCTATTAAACTGATTAAAGGCCTAGTGAATACATGTTGGTTGTGTGGTTCTGTCTGTCGTTTTGATCAGTCAACAAGCGAGAAAGGGCGCGAAACCCATAGTATCCGGATATCGAAACTCGAAGTTAGTGAGTCGAGTTTCACTTACAACAATCGCAGATTCGAAAACCTAAGTTATCGATTGATAACTTGAGTTTTCTACACGAATGTCCAGAAATAAAAGAGAAACTCGAAATTGAAAGCGAAACTCGGGGTTGTCTGCCAGATAACCTAGGTTTCCGACCGTAAACTTAAGTTATCAATTCGAAAACCGAGGTTTTCGGTTCGATAACTTAAGTTTTCTAGTGACAACTGTGATTTTCGGTGTTGAGAAATAGAAACTCGAGATTAAAGAAAGAGAAACTCGGGGTTATGTGGTAGATAATCTAGGTTTTCTCTTTGATAACTTAAGTTCTGTTTGAAAACTTAGGTTTTCGATTCAATAACTGTGAGTTTCTGATTATTTGGACATTTGGCCTTCCATAGGCGTCTTATGACCGTAGGTGAATGTGAAGAAAATTTTTTTAAAAAGACGCCTGCAAAACAAAAATCATTTCAAACCTCGCCCACTACAATTAACAATAGTGAACTCGATAGGTATCATAAGGTAAGTGGGTGAGGTTTGAAATAAGTATCATTTGCAGGCGTTAAAAAGCAAATTCAAGTCGACGGTCATAAGTCGTACTTTGAGAGGTTACTACTACTAAACTGAATCATTAATAGACAGTGTATCAGATTAACTATCCTCTTCATCAGGAAACTATTCATGATCAATTTTAGAGTACGACTTCACCTACCAACATAGCCAAATTGCTCGAAACAGACAGGTTCTAATCCTTCTTCTAAGCATGCTTTGGTACAGGCTATACCGCTCACCCCCGCGCCAATAACAGCCACTCTGTCCGTCGACATGATCGAAAAAAGACCTCTGTGATTATCAACGATATGTACCCCTTCGGCTGGCCAGCTGAAGTTTTCAGCAAGGCTGACGTGTCAACACTCTAGTGTACAAAACACTGGTAAATACTGGTAAAACAGCTGTTGTCACAGTGACTCATGCAAATATGTGAATCAGAAATTATCAGTTCATCTCTTAGGTTCGTTCTGCCTTTCTAGATGCAGATGATGAGCTCGGACTATATATATACTGGAGTGGACAGATTTAACACCAGGCAGGTGATTCAAGTCAGGGCAAACATGTACCTTAAATGAAAGACATTTGCCAGATACTAGACACGGGGACTCCCAAATAGCCTAGACCATGGAGACTCCATTCCTATACAGTCAAGCCGTTTTACACAGAAACCACCAATATGACATTAACAGTAGAACTATAGCCCAGCTACAAAAATGAAAATATAAATTACAATGTTTTGTAATGAATATGCGGCATTAAATTTCTTCAATGTATAGCTACGTTTTCTAAGAATTTTATTAATTTGACTGGAGAAAAAATATATATACTGTTTTTACATTTAGTAAATAAAAAAAATACACACAACAGCCAATTCAAACATCACAATTTCTTTTACATTACAAGAAAACTTATTAGGCGGCATATTTTTGTAGATTATACTCTGCCCACGTGTGCAACTGATGAATACAGGTCATGATGCACCATTATGGTTAAAAAAAACTTCGACTTGTTTGTTTCCATCAAAGGTTTGATTAATGTATTTCGCGCAACGACAAATTGTGGTGTTATCCGGCCGTTGAGTGACTGCGGGGAAAATGCGCACATGGAGCGCATGTTGAACTAGGACTTTGAAACTTCTGTCCTCTGGTAGTCTGACATGCAGCACCAACGTGATATTTTATAAACTGATATCTATCTGCCCGTCTAACCGGCAAAATCGACTTAGTTGCCGGACCGAAATGTCCGGCAGTCAAAAAACGATACTTTATACGTCATTTCCTCCACCAAAAATAATGAAACCCATCATTTAAGTTAAATCTCAGGCTTGGAATCAGTTTTAAACATTCCTTTTCTGAGCCGAGAAGACAAATTTTCAGCCATGTCTAAATTCTTCAGCCAATGAAAAATCACCTATACATTCTCCACTTCAGATAGAGACTCGTGGTCTGCTCTGACAGTTCATCAATCTTGTTGTTCAGCATGATCGAAACAGATTCCTGATGTTAGTACGAACAATTTTAATAAAATAATCTATATTTCTTCCGTTTAATGTTGATATAGTAATCCATTCATAACGTGCTAAATATTAGAAATGGATTACCCTGAATTGCGCGAAAACTGGACGAGTTACTGTCATCCAGAACCGCGTGTTCTTGTTTACAAATTGAAAACCTGTGTCCCCGAACGTGGAGAATGTACACAGCGGTAGTGATTTGTTTTCAAGGCCCAGGAAAGCCGTGTTGTTGCGAGAATGTTCGAATGAACTACTCACGGTTTGGTACGCATTCCAAGTCCGATATTTAACTTCAAAGGTGGGTTTCATTATTTTGGGTGGCGAAAATGGCGTATAAAATATTTGTTTTGACTGCCGGACATCGCGGTCCGGCAGCTAACTCGATTATGAGGCCATAACAAATATCGTAGGGGCTGCATGTCGAACTAGTTCTCTGGTTGACGTATTGACTCCAGATGAGCCATGGGCCAAGCCCCCAAATTTCACCGATCGTTACCACTCGAGGTGGCAAATTCTAGTATTGTTTTTCGAAGAGGTACATGTATGTAAATGTTATCCATGTGTGATAACCGTTGCAGATCGGTAGCTTAACGGCAGCAAAACACACTTTCTAAACCCCACCCCTGCCCGTATTCCGAACTCAAACAATGGGAGCAGGGAAATGGTTCGTCGGATATATTAGTTATTTCTGTCGCTGGAGAGCTGACACTTTACATACTTTGGTGACAGGGCCTGGTCAATTGACACAAGTCAACTTACCTTAATATTGTTATTTTATGACTTCATAGTGACGTAATAACATGTTACAGCATTTATTATCGAAATTTTGGTTGTTTTTTAATTGTTTTTCCAATTCTGCTGGCACCATGTGACGTATCAACTTTGGTAAATGTTCTTTGAAGAGGCATTTTTATGTAGATTTTGTCCATATGTGATAATACATGTACATGCAGATCAGTAGCGTAGTGGCATTTATGATACACTTTCTGAGCCCTACCCCATCACATTCTAAAACCAAATTTGGGGGTGGGGTATGATTTGATTATCCATTTTGTCTTGGATATACTTCTGTTGCTATAGAGAGCTATAACTTTTACCCCCTTCTGCATACGAATTATACGCCTATCGAAACAAGTTAACGGGGTTTGAAATGATCAGTTTATGACGTCAAGGTGACGTCATAACATGGACAATAATTTTTTAATTTCAGTAATTTTTAGATTTTTCGTTATTTTCAATATGTTTTTCCAATTTTGCTGATAACTCTTGAGGTAACAGATTCGGTTCATATTTTGTAAGGATTATTTGCATGCAAATGCTATCTTTATGATACAGCCATTGTATATCGGTAGTTTATGGGTTGTTATAGTATATTTTCCGGACCCTACCTATTGTTGTATTCTCAACCCAAGTTTGCAGGTAGGGTATGGTCCTTCTGATATTTCCATTATGGTTAGAGAGCTGAAAAGTACCAACCTGTACCTCCATGTCCTTTTTTATTGAAGCATCTATTGAAACCTTCTTATGATGCTGTGATGACGTCACCGTGACTGAATACTAATGATGATAATTTTGATCGAATTTTGGGGTTATTTTATTTTCTCATTTTTACTTGAACAAAATGAAGTGATAAATCCTGTTATGTTTCTTTGAAGAGCGTAAGCGATCAAACAGTGGCCACACGGAGGACGTGGAGAAGGACAATTAAGGAAATATTCCGAGATGTTGCGATATTTCCATTGATTCTCATCTTGACTACCAATCGTCTTTCCTATCTGTATCTTTCCACCAAACTTTGTTTTTCTATCATTATTGGTATGAATCTGACGAAATAGAATTTTCTGCTTAATCTACCATATTCGGCGACCAGACTTTAGATGTCTGCCATTTTGTTATAATTGCAATTAACCTTGATGAGTACAAATACCTTCTCAACTTACAAATGCTACAACATATTGTCACCCATTATAATGAGCTAATGTTGGTCATCTTAGAATTTGCATCGTTTCCAAGACGTTACCCTTTCTTGCTATTACGGTTTTTACAACAGCGTGAACTTTTAACATTAGCATATTACTTTTAGAATAAGAAAGGATTTGGAATGTTCGTTCCATCGCAATAAAGAATTTGTTCGACAGTATTCTGCTCGTGTCCATTACAGTGATGAAATGCACACAGCGAAAAGGTCGCATTGATAGCTAACCTTGGAAAGTACTTTTGCTTCACGAGATTGTGGGTAGTAAAACACAACAACCTTGCAATTAAATGCTTCACTTTATGGGCGTGTGAGTCTGCATGTTACACGAAATGAGGAGACAGACCTTGTTTATCGTATGGAGATTACAGTTGGTGTGGTGTTATATAGCGATCCGCACAGAAAAGCGTTGTATTTTAGATTCTATTTCCTCGCCTGGCCTCCTCGTCGAGAGAAAAATTGCAAGGATCATCTGTTCGATCAGCCCTTGTTGATTAGAATCACCGATAAAGTTAACTGCTTTCGTTTCTAAAATCATACAAATTCGATGTCTGGTTATATGCACTGTATCTGGGCTCATCCATGCCTTGAAAATGTGCAAAATAGAAGAGATTTCTCGTATATTGATCATGTAATGAGGGAAATAACTCATTCCATATTGAATATACAGAGGGCATATATAATATATTTTATCAATTGGAAGGAGAGGTAATATTGAAAAGTTGCACTCATTCCATGACATTTAGTAAATACAATTCAATTTCGTAGTATAACTAGGCCATCGGCATTGGTTTCAGTAAGTCGGTATATGTTGTGTAGTGATACATTTTCTATTCTCGGTATAAACAAAAAAAATATAGTTGCAATTGCTTTAAACTGTAAAAAATTATCCTTTTTGTCATTTTCCATGATCGATTGAGGTCGCTATACTAATTAGTTAGTAAAAGACGGAACATTATTATATGACTTACTTGAGCGTGGGCTTTCAATGATAGGCGTTTACTTTTAGACACATCTTCGAATGTTTAGTTCAAGGCAGCAAAGACTTTGTCCAACATTGCTCCGTTTCCGTTCTACACTGAAATGTATTTCAACAGACAACAGAATACTATAAAACGCAACAATTAACAGCACTAAACGAGTACCGGTAAATTTGCTTTCTGATTGCGGCTCGACACACAACAATCACACCGTCATACACTCATTCTTTGAAAAGGTAGCTGAGGTAAATTTGACGTCGCACTACATGCTGTGCTGGCTGATTTAAGTGTTTCATTGTCTGACCAACTCCACGAACGAATGCGGTGGAAATGAACATCACTTGGATGGGACTAAACATTCGACAACAAAAGACAACGGCTTCTGCTGAAAGATCACGCTCGACTTAGAATCGTAGTAATGGACAAGAGCAGCGTACTGCCGAAAAAATCTTTATTGCGATGAATTTGAACATTCGAAATCCTTTCCCATTCTAAAAGTAATATCCTAATGTTGAAAGTTAACGTGGCTGTAAAAACCGTAATATCTTGACCACCGATTGTTTGCTACTCCAGGTTGGTCTTTCGTGGCATCCCAGTATATTTTATGCTTTTGTCATGCAAGGCGACTAACGGATGACCCACTCGGCGGTGCCAACTGCAAATTTGTTTCATAGCTAAAGATGGTCATATGTGGTAGATATCTGTATTTGAAATGCGATGTTTGCTTCTCAAAATGCATAAACATTACCCTTTTAGAGCTTTTCAGAAGACAGTGAGGCCACTATTGCGTCTGGGCATTATATCGTGAAAGCTGCTGCCTGCTGGGAGCTGCATAAATCCATGCCCAATTGCCTCTTCCAGAGATTGCAAAGGAAGATAGAAATGCAGAAAATCCCATATCATCAATAACGTGTTAGAGTATTCATATCATATCAAAACACACATGATAGACCTACTGAGGAATCTGATGGTGGCAAGATATTCAGGACATCCACAAGATAATTCCTTGGTGATTCCACCCCGGCTACAAGGCCATTCCCTTCTTCTATCTCTTCTACTGTCGGGAGCCCTGACAAACGTAGCGTGCAAGATCTATGGGGCTACGTTTCGTAACATGTGTCTAATTACGCTTAACCCGGGGCTAGGGGCCGTATGAGCCCATGTACTTCAAGATCCTCATGGTACTCATATGAACAGTCACAATCAAAGCGTGACTGAGGTACATTATTTTTAGATGACGACTCTATAACGAATATTATGGATTAAGCATACTGATCAGCGATACGGATTTGATATTTTGTTACATCATGATGTGTTGCCGGCATCATTGAAAACTGTTGACCGCTTCTCTCTTGCAGGAAACAAGCCTATGTTTATGTATACTTTTGTCTTTTTGAATTTGGTGCTAATACTGATATTCTCTAATGGACGACGGCTGGATTATGAATGACGGACTAGACGCTTGTAATTCACGAAGGTAAATGATTCATGAATGACGTCGCTTTGCTTTGATCCAAGGTCACAGGGGTCCGGCACTGAGGTCAGAATGTCAGTGTGCGTCACTCGGCATATCAGTCAAACAGAAGCGCCACAAGACCACTCCATGTTTATCTTTTCAAATGAATGTCAACTCGTCTCATGAGTGTTAAGGTAGACCATGGTATTCGCGATAATGATTCGCACCTGAATGTATAAGTTTTGTCCGAATGAAAACGAGTATGTTAAGGGAACTATGCATACGTGGTAACGCCATCATAGACTTCGTCATCAATCGGATTGATGTCGATACTCGATTGTGAAATGCTGCAAACCTGAAAATGGACTAACAGGCTATGACCATACTCGACTGGGATGGTTGCTGAAAGGGAGTATCATATATCCTGCTGACATCTCTAGTGGAACATGAAAAAGGCCAGCGTTGATGCAGAGGGTATGCCTACATCGTCAGCTGCAGAGACGGATAGTTCGATAACTGTGCCCAGATATTATTTCACTTCCACTTAAACTAACTGCCCATATCCCATTATGATGAAATGATTTGCCTTAAAATCAGGCACATGGATGACCAGGCAGTTTGGAAATATTGTTCAGAAGTTGAATGGATCTAAATCCTTAGAAATGGAGTCTATGATAGGTTAGCCATGCACCATTATATAAATGATGAATGGTCCCTGCATCAGTAAAAATCATTACACCAACATGCTCCAGTTACACATATTCCTGCATACAGTCATGACCTGTTCTACAGATTTGTGATGGTGATACAATCATGTATGACCCTTATGGAATTTCTGCATCAATAATATTTACAATTACAAGCGTCTAGTCCGTCATTCATAATTCAGCCGTCGTCCATTAGAGAATATCCGCGTCCATAATCCAAAGACCTATTCCATATAACAGTATTAGCACCAAATTCAAAAAGACAATCATACTATCCATAAACATAGGCTTGTTTCCTGCAAGAGAGAAGCGGTCAACAGTTTTCTCTGATGCCGGCAAGACATCATAATGTTCCAAAAATATCAAATCCGTATCGCTGATCAGTATTCTTAATCCATAATATTCGTTGTGAAGTCGTCATCTAAAGAATGATGTATCTCAGTCTCGCTTTGATTGTGCCTGTTCATATGAGTACCATGAGGATCTTGAAGTACATGGGTTCATACGGCCCCTAGCCCCGGGTTAAGCGGAATTAGACACAAGTTATGAAACGTAGCGCCATAGATCTTGCAACCTACGTTCGTATTTTGCTATCAGCATGCGATATGTATCGCCAAATTTGAGAAACTTTGTGTGGGGGCGCTTAGTGGAATAGCCCTGTTTTATAAGTTTCTGCAACTATGTTTTGTGACGTTGATTAAAATCGTCACATTTAACACAGGATCTAGCAAATGCTACTAAGCGAGATATGTATACGCCATATGCAGGTCCCACTGGAATATTACTGTCCAGAAAGGGATAGTTTACGATGTCGAAATTGTAATACACCACTAAGACATTGTGCCAAGACACTAATAACACAATCTTCTACACATGCATAGCTTTGTAGTATTTTATGCAAGGAAAATTGAAAACCGTTTGGAATGATGCTGAAAATATAGAAATTATGATGTTCGTTTCATATCATCAAATCTGGTTGAACGTTCCTATTGCTCGTATACTAAAATCTCCATACAGCCTCATCATTACTGTTGACAAATGTCGTTTCTGGATTGGTTCAATAGTTTGATATCCATTTTACATCACATACCATGCAATTATGGTTAGAAATGATTTCCTTCTGACAAAACCGGTCAGACACATTTTATTGATTTGAACAGAATAGTCTCTAGATTTGAATTCTAGGTGACTTTGGTGTTTAAATCTTACACAGTTCCTTTATCTCTTCCATCCACTGGCTATTTAATACCTCACCAAAATACGGCGGTGAAGTAACCTGAGTTTATCTACTTTGAAAACTTGACCAGAACATCGTCTGTGCTTTCAAAGGTCCACGCTGATGTTAGCACTCTACCCCTGCCACATATTCGATATTCTGCTCCTGCCAACAAGATTCTTGTTTCGTTCTTAACTAACATTCAGATTCTCACGCTGGGGCGAGATCTACCAAGTTCCCAGTATGTATTTGGGATGGACACTCATCAATCATGATACATGTAGCACATGAAATGTACTCCATGTCGAGTAGAAATTGTCAACACAAAATAGTAAAATTAGTCCATTTTTACGCAACATGACGAGGAGTTCAATTTGCCACGCGCTCTCATCGTTTGACATGTTTTTGCATCGAAGGACCTACTATTGTTTAATCGGTGGGATATTATCATTTTAATATAACCGTCCTCATTCACCCCAAAATGGCGAACAACACCTCCAGCTCACACACACTTATAATGAATAAGATGTCACTCTGGCGAGGATACGATGATATAATTAAACGTATTATCATTTTATTTAGCATTTTATAATAGGGTAAAATCGTTTAGCTCTTTAGACAGGTTTAGAGAAAATATCTGATAGGTCATACCCCGCCACCCCCAACGTTTGGCGTGGAGTAAGGATAAGATCAGGTTTCATAAAACGAGCTATAATTATCTTTAAGCTACTGATCTTCAAATGTTATAACCTAGGGTAGCAACTACATAATAATACCACTTTAGGAAACATTGGTGGAATCTGCTACCTCAAATGGTGCCAACTAAATAGGAATTATGTATTGAAAATAGAGTAAAAGGCCGGCAAAAATTGATTTCCCCTTTTTATGACGTCATAGTGACGTCATCAATGGATGTTTACTGGTCTCTATAAACAAGGACCTAAATGTAGTGTGTGGAAATTTTCAGCCCTCTAGCAGCAAGAATGATAAAAATATTCGAGGACCCATAACTCACCTCTCATATTTGGGTTCAGAATGGGGGCGGGGTATAGGGTTTCGAAAGTGTGCTATAACTACCCATAAGTTGCCGATCTGCAACTGCTATCACATATGGGTAACATCTACATAGAAATACCTCTTCAATGAACATGAATTAAATCTGCCATGTCAAGTAGTACCAGCAGAATTTGAAAAATCAATTTAAAAATGGTCAAAAAATAGACAATAAGTGGCTCACTGTGTCATTACGTCACTGTGACGTCACCAAATGCTTATATAACATGGTGTTTACTTGTTTCAATAGAAGAGCACCTATGTCCAAAGTGTGCCAAAGTTGTAGATCTGTAGAGGGAAGCATAAGAAAAATATCCGAAGGACCCTACCCCACCCCTCAAGTTTGGATTTAGAACCGGGAAAGGGGCAGGGTTGAACAGGCTTGGTATGCTACCCTTAAACTAACGATCTGCAACGGTTATCACATATGGATAACATCTACATACATATACCTCTTCAAAAAACATTACTAGAATTTGCCACCTCAGGTGGTACCAGTTTCGACTCTGGCCCATGAACTACTCTGATGTAAAATTTCGCGTTCTGGCATTATATGGGACCCATCATCAGGCCATTACTTCTTAATGATTTGTGTCATTGTAAATTGAGCCTAGATCGACTTTCTGTACACATCAATCCAATCCGCTTTTTGTACTGTTTCGAGTTTTTAGTAACTCGCAGTACGATCTTATACATTTTGCTGCAGAAGGTACAGATGGATAACTTGATGATGTGCTATCATCGATTTTGGTCTCTCAGACAAAATAAAATAGTAGTAATGAAATTTATTCGATGAATTAATCATAACAGAAATAATATTAACGTGTAAACCACGAACGGGTGATACAATTCTGTCGGTTTACGATATGAAAGTAATCGGATCACTCCACGGCACGTCTGCAAACTATGGCTCGAGAAAACACCTGTTGCACCTCCAATTTTAAGATTACTGCTCCCATGATAACTGAAATAACTTGATCTACTCTGTAAGCCTGCATTAAGAATGCACCGTGTCTTCATATATGCAAAGATTCAATGTGAGGTAGAAATACCCTTCCTGGTATGTAGCAAGGTCGTTTCATGTGATTGTCCACATGTGAGGTCGTTTAACCCTACCAGGCCCGTGTGTGGGGGAGGGGAGGGGTGGAAGGGTCAAAATGCCCCCCCCCCCTACCAAACTTACTGCGGTATCTCCAGAACGACAAAAAATTGAGAGCTGACATTTCGTGACTTAATAGGTTATCATATTGGGTTCATTTTCAGCCTATTTGCATAATCCCCCGAGTAGAGGATCATGGGTAAATTCAAGATAGCGTTCATCTGGCGTACCAGAAAAATGATGTTTTTTGTCATTTTTCTTCAAAATTTCGGCTTTTCTGCGATGAAAAGTGGGCAAGAACTATTTCATTTCACATCACATTAATATTTACTAATTTATGACACAGTTTTTGCGGAAAAAACGACCAAAACAATTCCGCGTTTGAAAATGACGTCACTGTGACGTCATCAAAGCGGCCATCTTGGATGTTTTTTACATTTCTGGTAGAGCTTGACCCAAGGGTATAATGTGGTAAGTTTCAGTCCCCTAGCTCAAGGGATAAGAAAAATAATTAGGGGGGGCCATTTCGACCCCCCCCTCAAGCCTGGACAGGTCCGAAAAAACCCAGGTCAGATAGAGTTAATGGAGTTGGACAGTTTTATCACAGGTACTGGCTGATGGCACACTTCCTTCAGTGAAAATTTTATAGATGTTTGCTGATCTTAAGGCTTTTTTCGGACTTATGTGATTGACTGCATGGTAATGAAACGTGTTAGTTTTGCTCTTCACTATGTGGTCGGTGATGCCTATGACCCAGGAATCAACTTCCTGTCCATCACACTAGCCATCTCGACCATATAAACCTGTACCGTGCTCACCACGCCCATAAGTAACGTTATCAGCCTTCGGGTGATCGATTTTATTTTAACAGAAACAGTTTGCCCGGGCCCGATTTCAATATAACTCACCTGATAGTATCCTTCCTTCTTTTAATGAAGGTGTCCCATCTGGCCCTAAAATGTCATATAGATATAGTTTTGATGCGAAGAAAGTGTCAAAAGATAGGTACATGTACCAGTCCTTTATTTTTAAATAAATTACTTATACATTTGCCAAAAAGTTTAATGGTTACCCAATTTACTGATAATTCGCAAGAGTCTGGGAGGATAGTGATATACATTACATATTGACATTATATAGATATCGTGAATACCACAATTCGTATTCTCTCCACACCCATTGTCATCACTCGCATGACCTGTTTTCACCGCATACAGACGAACCTGTGTGGAGAATGACACACTATGAATTGCAAACTGGAATTCCAAGAAATTGATTAACACAATTACTTTGTTTTATTGAGATATCAATAGTAATTACAAGCGTCTGGTCCGTCATTCATAATTCAGCCGTCGTCCATTAGAGAATATCCGCGTCCATAATCCAAATTACAACACATATAAGGGAAGTGGGAAGAGGTGCCGACATACTGACTGCGTCACATGACTTCACAGAATAGTCTTCTGGTTAACCTATTCTAAAGCACATGCCAAGAATCTAACGATTCGTGATATGTGTTGTATCTCAGGTACGCTTTTATTGTACCTGTTCATGTGGTAACTTGGATGATATGACCACACGGCCCCTAGCACCGGCATAAGCGGTATTAGATACAAATCTAGGGAGCTATGATGGAAATGCTCTGACAACTCGTATACTCGTAATTGGTGAGCTGTTTCGCTGTGACAACTCGTACATTGGAGATTGGTGAGCTGTATCGTCGTCAGATGTAAATGACGGCATTTAACACAAAAGACTAGTCTGTAATGCCCGATGTCGACCCAGCATCAACTTCCCACAAGTGCCAACATATATCAAAGACCAAAAGGTCTGTACAGGGGGCGGGCCTCGGGGACGAAACATCCACCAGCAGAATCTCGCCATATACAGGAAAAAATTACAACACATATAAGGGAAGTGGGAAGAGGTGCCGACATACTGACTGCGTCACATGGCTTCACAGAATAGTCCTCTGGTTAACCTATTCTAAAGCACATGCCAAGAATCTAACGATTAGTGATATGTGTTGTATCTCAGGTACGCTTTTATTGTACCTGTTCATGTGGCAACTTGGATGATATGACCACACGGCCCCTAGCACCGGCATGAGCGGTATTAGATACAAATCTAGAGAGCTATGATGGAAATGCTCTGTCAACTCGTATACTGGTAATTGGTGAGCTGTTTCGCTGTGACAACTCGTACATTGGAGATTGGTGAGCTGTATAGTCGTCAGATGTAATGACGGCACTTAACACAAAAGACTAGTCTGTAAGGTCCGATGTCGACCCAGCATCAACTTCCCACAAATGCCAACATATAACCAAAAGGTATTAAGCCACTGGCTTCAGGCAGGCTCCGGGAAACGTCCTTGGTCGGAGAACATCCCTCTCGTCACATATACAAAGATAAAATACCCAACTTACATATAGGGAAGTGGGGGGAATTGCAGACATGCAGCTTTTTGCGTCACATGACTTCACAGAATAGTCTTCTGGTTAACCTATTCACAAAGCACATACCAAGAATCCTAACGATTCGTGATATGTGTTATCTCTCAGAGTACGCTTTTATTTGTACCTGTTCATGTAGCAACTTGGATGATATGACCACACGGCCCTTAGCACCGGCATAAGCGGTATTAGATACAAATCTAGAGAGCTATGATGGAAATGCTCTGACAACTCGTATACTGGTAATTGGTGAGCTGTTTCGCTGTGACAACTCGTACATTGGAAATTGGTGAGCTGTATCGTCGTCAGATGTAAATGACGGCATTTAACACAAAAGATTAGTCTGTAAGGCCCGATGTCGACCCAGCATCAACTTCCCACAAGTGCCAACATATATCAAAGACCAACAGGTCTGTACAGGGGGCGGGCCTCGGGGACGAAACGTCCACCAGCAGAATCTCGCCATATACAGGAAAAAATTACAACACATATAAGGGAAGTGGGAAGAGTGCCGACATACTGACTGCATTACATGACTTCACAGAATAGTCTTCTGGTTAACCTATTCTAAAGCACATACCAAGAATCTAACGATTCGTGATATGTGTTGTATCTCAGGCACGCGTTTATTGTACCTGTTCATGTGGCAACTTGGATGATATGACCACACGGCCCCTAGCACCGGCATGAGCGGTATTAGATACAAATCTAGAGAGCTATGATGGAAATGCTCTGTCAACTCGTATACTGGTAATTGGTGAGCTGTTTCGCTGTGACAACTCGTACATTGGAGATTGGTGAGCTGTATAGTCGTCAGATGTAATGACGGCACTTAACACAAAAGACTAGTCTGTAAGGTCCGATGTCGACCCAGCATCAACTTCCCACAAATGCCAACATATATCAAAGATCAAAAGGTCTGTACAGGGGGCGGGCCTCGGGGACGAAACGTCCACCAACAGGAATCATCCGCCATATACAGGTAAAAATTACAACATATAAGGGGAAGTGGGAAGAGGTGCCGACATACTGACTGTCCACGCTGACTTCACCCAGAATAGTCTTCTGGTTAACCTATTCTAAAGCACATACCAAGAATCTAACGATTCGTGATATGTGTTGTATCTCAGGTATACCTTTATTGTACCTGTTCGTAACTTGGATGATATGACCACACGGCCCCCTAGCACCGGCATAAGCGGGTATTAGATGCAAATCTGAGAGCTATGATGGAAATGCTCTGACAACTCGTATACTGGTAATTGGTGAGCTGTTTCGCTGTGACAACTCGTACATTGGAGATTGGTGAGCTGTATCGTCGTCAGATGTAAATGACGGCATTTAACACAAAAGACTAGTCTGTAAGGCCCGATGTCGACCCAGCATCAACTTCCCACGAGTGCCAACATATATCAAAGACCAAAAGGTCTGTACAGGGGGCGGGCCTCGGGGACGAAACGTCCACCAGCAGAATCTCGCCATATACAGGAAAAATTTACAACACATATAAGGGAAGTGGGAAGAGGTGCCGACATACTGACAGAGTCACATGACTTCACAGTATAGTCTTCCGGTTAACCTATTCTAAGGCACATACCAAGAATCTAACAATTCGTGATATGTGTTGTATCTCAGGTACGCTTTTATTGCACCTGTTCATGTGGCAACCTGGATGATATGACCACACCGCCCCTAGCACCGGCATAAGCGGTATTAGATACAAATCTAGAGAGCTATGATGGAAATGCTCTGACAACTCGTATATTGGTAATTAGTGAGCTGTTTCGCTGTGACAACGCGTACACTGGGGATTGAGGAGCTGCATCATCGTCAGATGAAAATGACGGCATTTAACACAAAAGACTAGTCTGTAAGGCCCGATGTCGACCCAGCATCAACTTCCACAAATGCCAACATATATCACAGAGCAAAACGTCTGTACAGGGGTGGGCCTCGGGGACGAAACGTCCACCAGCAGGATCTCGCCATATACAGGTAAAAATTACAACACATAAAAGGGAAGTGGGAAGAGGTGCCGACATACTGAC